>JAFFST010015924.1:55537-70844 GCA_022414735.1 Noturus placidus | reverse complement strand
GCAGACCCCCCCCCCCCCCACACACACACACACACTCCCACACAGAGTGGTCCTAGTGTGTTCCTGGGGAATCCTAAAGCAGCAAAGACAATTTACTAAGAAGCAGCATGTCGTCCGATGTTCTAATCAGCATCAAATTGAAGCTTGGACACTCCCTGCTTATGTGTACATGTGTATATGTGTGTGTGTGTGTGTGTGTGTGTGTGTGTATGTGTGTGTGTGTGTGTGTGTGTCCTTCCCAGGGTCAATTACAGTCAGCAGTGGATGGAGAAAGAGGCGGAGAATGAGGCAGGGTTCTTTTAAAAGGCCTGCCACTGATCTGACTGATGGTGTGGATCGATGCGGGTCAGGTTTCCTCCTCCTCCTCCTCCTCCTCCTCCTCGCACATTTTCGAGACTCTGGCCAGCAGCAGCATAAGGAAAAAACACGACTAGTAGGATTGACGGCACAGATAAGGACTGAAAATAAACACACGGCCCCACCCAGACTGTAGCACTACCTCTCAGAGTCTATGAAATTATAGCTCATTTACCAGCAGAAGGCTTCAATATAATTCAGCACTTCAAATTCAGAGAATCCACAGTGAGCTTCACAATACATTTTTTTAAATATAAAATAATACGAAGAACCTGGAACATTGTTGTGTCCACATTAAAGGAAACGTTTTGGTGAAAATCATATTTACACCATTTACACTTACTTGAAAGATACACAATTGGTCAAGACATGATTTGGTAGAGATCTACAAGGTAATCTCACCCAAAATCTTCCTCAAAAACTTGTTCAAACATATTTAATCCATAGTCTTATTTTTAAATAACCCTTTTGTAAAATAACAGGAATAGTTTGCATTATTTTCTTATCGACACCCTCTCCTGCCATGTTTCATTCCTTACTTATTGTTTATTATATTTTCATTACAATTGTGATTCACTGTACATCTCAAAATAGGAGGCTCAAAGTCACAAATTGCCTCTTTAAATGCTAACATATGTAATTCTAGAAAGATCCCCAGAGAAGTGAGGAAGAAAGACAAGCAGAGACGTAGTGTAGATGTAGTCATCGGTCTGCATGTGGACATCCACCTGAGTACAGGGCTTTTACAGGCATTATCACCTCATTAGATCTTGCGGAGTTCATGAACGCGCACGAACACACGAACACACAACTGCACAGTTGACAAAACTGCACATTTTGAAGAAAAGGCAAAATCATATGAATCCCCAGAGCTGTGGATTCTGATTGGTCAGAAGGTGATGACTCATTATCTATAAGAAGAGCTTGGACTGTAATTAAGCTGTAATTGAAATCACAGGTTTATATAAACGCAATGGTTTCTAATTCACGGGGAATTGCGTGGCAGCCAGCTCATGGAGTCTAAGCCTAATAATAAACATATTCAAAATTTGTTGTTGCTTATCAAAGAAAAACGTCTACTGTAATCGTTGATATGGTTAGGAGATGTTTATGTACCAATTATGGAAGGAGTCTTCAGTGTCAATGCTTTGGAACAGTCAAATGTAAATTCTCCTCCATGAGTAAGTCTTCTTATTAATTATGCTCTAATGTAAGTGAAAACAGGAACGTGTTTCATGGATATTCAACAACATTTAATGTATCAATAAATGGATTAACATATGATGTGTCATTATTTAATACATTAAAACATACAGTAATTTTTGTGGTATAAGAGGAATAAAACACTTCTGGATGTGAGGTTTTTAGAACATAAAACATTTTTGGGATGGTAACAGTCTTTCACATTCATCATTGATTATTTCCTATAATAACACTCCCTGTTGTGTTTTTACTTCCTACTTAATATTGGAGGAAAAGACTAGGAAATGCACCAAAAATGCCACTTTTAACTGTTAAAATTTAATAAATATATTTACAGTGTACCACCGAAGTATTCAACAGCATGAAGTGTGTGTGTGTGTGTGTGTGTGTGTGTGTAACTTCAATTGGACAGTTACTGGCCTTATAGTACAGCTTCTACCCTACATGTGACTTTTGACCTTGTATTGACCAGTGAGGCAGCCTCGAGGAAGGTCATGTGACCTTTCAGACCCACACTGCAGACCATATTACTTTGTTTACTGCTGATGCTGTGAGCAGCCATGTTGATTTTATGTTACCTGCTGAACTCGGAGCTGACGAAACCATCCCGATTTCCTGATTAGGAATTCTTTGTTTTGTTTTTTCCCCCTGGTTGGAGGTTGTGAATTACAACTTATGACCTGGAGTCGAATGCCGCAGTAGTGATCATCAATCAATATGAGGAGATTAGGAATGAAATAAAATTCCCACCCAGTCTGACTCCAACCTCAGCCTTATTGATTAAGTAAAGAAATGCAGCTGTTGAAACACTGCAGTGTGCCTGTGAGAAACGTTCGGTCTTGTATAGTGTAAAAGCAGCTGTCATGTTGATGGAAAACAATTTGTTACAAATTGAATCTGAACAGTTTAACATACATTAGTCTGCCATAACATTAAAACCACTTGTTTTTTAATATTGTGCAGGTCCCCTTGTGCCACCAAAACAGCTCTGATCCATCAAGGCATGGACTCCACAAGACCTCTGAATGTGTGCTGTTGTATCTGGCACCAAGATGTTACCAGCAGATCCTTTAAGTAATGTAAATTACAAGGTGGGTCCTTCATGGATCAGACTTGTTTGTCCATCACATCCAACAGATGCTTGATCGGATTGAGATCTGGAGAATTTGGAGACCAAGTCAACGCCTTGAACTCTTTGTCATACTCCTCAAACCCTTCCTGAACACTTTTTGCACTTTGGCAGGGAGCATTATCCTGCTGAAAGAGCCCACTGCCATTAGGGAATACTTTTGCCATAAATGAGTGTACTTGGTCTGCAACAATGTTTAGATAGGTGGTACATGGCAAAGTAACATCCACATGAATGCCAGGACACAAGATTTCCCAGCAGAACATTGCCCAGAGCATCACACTGCCTCAATCAGCTTGCTTTTTTCCCATAGTGCATCCTGGTGCCCTCTCTTCCCCAGGTAAGCAACGCACATGCATCTGGCCCACCACACAGAAAGAAAACATGATTCATCAAACCAGGCCACCTTGTTCCATTGCTCCAAGGTCCTGCTCTGACACTTACATGCCCATTGAAGGTGCCAACTGTTCACTTGCTGCCTATTATACCCCACCCCTATACAGGTGCCATTTTAATGAGATAAGGAATTTTATTCACTTCACCTGTCAGTGTTTTAATGTTATAGCTGATCATTGTATGTTATATAGTGGGACATTTCAAAGTATGATCAGAGCAATTTTTTTATTGTAACATTAAACCAGTTAAATGTGTACTGGATGTTTGTGAGAGAGAAGGGCGAGGCTATGTTTAATAAGAAAAGCGGTGTCACCCTCTAGTGGGATAAAAAGAGAAGCTCAGTACATTGATCAGATAGACTAGAGGGTTTAAATGTATTAGAAAGAAGAGATATCTAAACAGACAGATGATTGATCACATGTTTACTCTGGATGAACTTCCTGTTTCATCATGTGCAGCAGTAAAAGACCTTGGAGTGATTATTGACTCCAGTCTATCATTTGATGCTCATGTAGATAATATTACTAGGGTAGACTTCTTTCATCTTAGAAATATCTCTAAGATAAGAAATATATTATCACTACATGATGCAGAGATATTAATTCATGCTTTCGTTACCTTTAGATTAGATTACTGTAATGCCATACTGTCCGAATGTTCCAGTAGAAACATATAAAGAAACTCCAGCTAGTCCAGAATGCAGCTGCTAGGGTTCTAACTAGAACCAAGAAATATGACCACATCACCCCGATCCTATCCAAACTGCATTGGATCCCAATTAAATCTCGCATAGATTTTAAAATACTATTATTAACCTATAAAGCACTAAAAGGTCTCGCACCACAGTACTTAAGCGATCTTCTGGTCTTCTATGATCCACCTCGCCCACTTAGATCCACAGATGAAGGTTATTTGACTCTACCGCGAATAGTGAAGGCTACAGCAGGGGAAAGAACTTTCACTCATAGAGCTACACAGTTATGGAACAGTCTTCCATTTAATGTTCGGGACTCACAGTCTCAGTGTTTAAGTCTAGACTTAAAACGTATTTATTCACTCTAGCCTACTCTGATTAGATTTTCCATCATGCTAAATCCCAGTCTTAACAATCTTTTCTCTCCCTCTCTCCTTCTGCCGAGCTACACATGAGTTTATGGAGATGTTGGAGATCCTGGTCCTTTCTGCTCTCCGGACCTGCATGATCAGTCTCAGAGGCCCTACTTCTGCATGGAGCTCTCATCTACTCCAAATCCAGAATGCTGGGACAAAGGCTTTTCAAAGCCAAACAGATTACATATAAACCAATAATTGTCTCTTTAAGAATATCTGTTGTTACCCAGATGATGATGGGTTCCCTTCTGAGTCTGGTTCCTCTCAAGGTTTCTTCCTCTTAAACATCTTAGGGAGTTTTTCCTTGCCATTGTCGCCACTCAGTGGCTTGCTCAGTTGGGATAATTTCTCACCTTTACTATGTGTGTACTGTGTTTATATTCCTGTAAAGCTGCTTTGAGACAATATCTATTATAAAAAGCGCTATACAAATAAAATTGAATTGAATTTATTTTGATTGTAATTTCTGGCTTCCTCCATTCATTAAATTAATCCCACAGCACTGTTAAACTCACGGTTGAGTCTGACTGGGAAATAATCAATGGCAGTTAATGCAGAGTTACATTCAAAAAAAGGATTATTTTCTAAAATCGGCACATTGTGAAAGGTTTTATTCATCTTATACAACAAGGATTTTTTCCTATGATTACATTTGATCTATTAAAGAAAATGCATCATGCGTTTGATCCATTTAGTTACTTTGAGCATTGTGGAATGTCCGTGAAACAAATTATTATTTACACTTTAACATTAAAAAAAAAAACAAACAAACAAAAAAACAGCCCTTCAATCACTTTCTCGTGAAGATAATAAGACAACAAAGACCTTCCTGTTTTAGAAAACTCACAGCTTTTTCTCTGTCTGTTACAAAGTTCTGACACTGGAGACTCCTTCCAAAATTTTAAATCAACCATTCTTTACAGAAATCTTTACCAGATCAGTGATTATATCTTGTTCTTTGTTAAATAAAATGTTCAGTACTTCTCATGAGGCCTAGATAATGTAAAGCGCCCATCATACAAGTCCCTGTAAATTAGCTGTTACTATAGAAACGAGAACATATTACAAATAGTGCATGAATATAAACCGGTGATTTGCCTCACAGATGGAACTAGTCAGAGCTGATGTTACAGAAGATTTACCCATGGAAAATATGAGCATAGAAGGCTGTGAAAAAATGTCTTCATTGTTTAACTTTTTGATCTTCTGTTAAGAAATAAAAATAAAAATTCACATAAATACTCTGCTCTCATGGATATCATACAATTGCAAACACACACACACACAAAAAAATAATAAAATAAAATTTGTTACATATAGTATGCAAAATTTATTGGCACCCTTTTGGTCAATACTTTATCACAACAAACCCCAAGTCACAACAAACTTCTGCAATTCTCCAGCTGTGATCTTTGGAGATTTTTTGGCCACTCGGACCATCCTCTACACAGTGCGTTGAGACAATATAGACACACGACCAGTTCTAGGTTGATTTATACCATTTCCAGTTGACTGGAACTTCGTAATTATTGCCCTGATTGTGGAAATCTGCATTTTTGATGCTTGTGCTATTTTCTAATAGCCACTTCCCATTTTGTGAAGCTCAACTTTTTGCTGCACATCACAGCTATATTCCTTGGTCTTAATCATTGTTATAAATGACTAAGGGGATTTAGCCTATGTGTTACCTCATATTTATATCCCTGTGAAACAGGAAGTCATGGTTGAACAATATCCTGTTCCTGGTCACCCGGATGTACTAAACAAAAAAAATATGTCAAATATATTTTTTCCTCATATGAATTCATAGGGGTGCCAATAATTGTTGCACACCTATATTTAACAAAGATTTTTTAATAAACCTGTATTGTGTTTGCAATTGTTTGATATCCATGAGAGCAGAGTATTTTTTAAGCAAACGATCAAAAGGGTTAAACAATAAAGACAAACTTTCAAAGCCTTCTTTGCTCATATTTACCCTGTACATGAGTTTAATATTCAATAAATGTTAAATAAAACACTCCAGAACTGTTCAGCCCTGACATATAGTTAATCAGAGTAACAATAAAACTCACCCAAAGTATGTGTGTGTCCAAAGTATTTATTTATTTATACTGTGGATATATCGTGCAGATGCAATGTCACAGAAACGTTTTTTTCTTCATCGCCTTCAATAAATTGTCCTCCGACCCCCAACCCATCCACACACAAACATGAAAGTGTACACACGTGCACATCTGCATGTCATCCCTGCAGTACGTTTACCACTTGCACCTAAATAAACTCTTTTATACAATACCAAAGAGAAAATAAATAACGAGAGTCCGTTTAGCTTGGAGGGACTCAAGCTCGTGAATGTGCATGTTAATGTGGAATGTAGTCGCTCTTAAAGAGAACAGCGCTAACATGCTCTAGCTAAGAGAATCGGATGTGTGAACGGCTTCACTGCGTAAATCTTAAAAAGGGCTAAAAACGAAACACTTTACTCAACACAGATGTTAAAACAGGGAAAGGAAAAAGTTCCTTCATACTGCTGATTATATATGCCGCAAGCAACGCCTGATTATCCTCGTGTTCGTTAGGCATGTGCCGATGTTATGAAATTAGAATTATTACTGATAATACTGATTATACAATGATAATAACTCTTCGTTAATCGGAGTGCTAAAGAACAACTTCAAACTTTATGAACAGAACTGTGAATTTGTTGGGTTAAAAAATCTGATTTAAGATCCAAAGGCTACATTTATTGTGCTAAATGTTGATCGAAGCACATCCACTCTAAATATATGGATGTGTCATTAAAGCTCGATCTTGCTGAACAGATTTAAAATTAAAAGCGTAGCTGTAGCTGTCTGCACCAAACCGTAAAATACTGCAGTCTTAGTGTCATTTCTTTTTGTTTTTCCTCTCAGCTTGTACTCGTAAGTGCTGTAGTTATTTCCTGTCCAGTGGATCCTCCTTTTTTCTTTTATTTTCCTTCATCTTCATCTGTGCAGAAAAGAAGAAAGAAAATACGTTTGTTACAGAGATGAGCAGTCCAGTATAGTGTATTTGTGTAAAGGGTTGTAAACAGTCACTCATTTAAATCAGTGCTCTGGTCTTGATATTTATGTTACAGCCATACAGAGTCAAAACAGTGGGAGATTATGGCAAAGAAATGATCCGAGTGTTCTATTATTTACCACTAATCTGCTTTATCAGCATTTTCCCAACGGTCAGTAAGGCCTCTTCACTTATCAGCCTCATTGAGGTGTGGCACATTAGTCTCAGTAAAGGAGGTGTGTGTGGCCTCTGTGTCATTCTCAGTAAAGTAGGTGTGGCCTCTGTCTCATTCTCAGTAAAGTAGGTGTGGCCTCTGTCTCATTCTCAGTAAAGTAGGTGTGGCCTGTGTCTCATTCTCAGTTAAGGTGGTGTGGCCTCTGTCTCATTCTCAGTTAAGGAGGTGTGGCCTCTGTCTCATTCTCAGTTAAGGAGGTGTGGCCTCTGTCTCATTCTCAGTTAAGGAGGTGTGGCCTCTGTCTCATTCTCAGTTAAGGAGGTGTGGCCTCTGTCTCATTCTCAGTTAAGGAGGTGTGGCCTCTGTCTCATTCTCAGTTAAGGAGGTGTGGCCTCTGTCTCATTCTCAGTTAAGGAGGTGTGGCCTCTGTCTCATTCTCAGTTAAGGAGGTGTGGCCTCTGTCTCATTCTCAGTAATGGAGGTGTGGCCTCTAGCTGTCATTCTCAGTGAAGGAGGTGTGGCCTCTATGTTAGTCAGTCTCAAGTCCATAATTCATGCTAAACCTGTGACCATTTACAATGATAAAAGTATACCTGACAGTTTTATACTACTTCACAAATGTATCCCACAGCAGCATGTAAAGCAAAGTCACAAGTCGAGTTGTCTACACATTTTTCTGGGTCATATTCACAATGAGTAAATATTATGAATATACATTACAAACATAAGGGCAACAATACATTATCATTTCAGGAACAGTAAAAACCCACAGTGACTGTAAGAAATTTAAGTGTACAGAGAAAAGAAAGGAAAAACATAACACTGCAATCAGCGTGAGTGATTTATCACCTGCTCGGTCACTGCATGCTGTCAGTGTGCAGATGCTCAGCTTCAGTCTGACTCGTGTGCTGCACTTTAGGATTCTGGGAGTTTTGGGGTTCATAGGAGCGGCCTCGCTTTCTCATGACTGCAGGAGCCGAAGACGAAGGCTCAGGATCGGGGTTCTGGTTTGGATCGGGAGCAGTTGGGGATGGCCGGGATTCGGACTGAGGCTGTGGCTGATGGGACGCCGAGATGGCACCTGGAGAAAACGGATTGCAAAGTTAATACACATATACATGCACAATACTGCATCTTCTCTGATCAAACTGCTGGCAGAACCCAAGATCTCTTAAACAGACATGCATTTACTCACTCATATGACCAGATGGTTAACAAAAAGAACATTATCTTTATTACATGTGTATTGGCTGATAGAATAATCTTTCTATGAGGAGATGTTTAATGTTAGTGCGTTGTAACAGTATGTGTTCTGACATGGGAAATTATTCAGGACAAATGGCTTTGCGGGTTCTCTGGAAAATGACATGCTGTTGTAGCTGGTTTATATCTGTTATGGTGCAAGTGACAACAGGTACTAGCTTATTTTACAGATGCGCCATATAATCAAATAACTGTAAATGGACAAAATATAGGACATGTCATTCTTTAATAAATATAACATTAGAATTGTTAACAAATTTCAAGATGTTCCGTTATAGCAAAATAATCCACTTCAGGGTGGTAACTGTAACTCGGGCCGTATCACACCACTGATTATTTTTCTATAACAGCACACTCCTAAAAGTTTTATTTCTTACTTAGTGACTCTGCTGATTAACTGGGAGATGCTTGTTGTTTTGGCGTTTCTCATGAAGTGCACAGTGAAGCAAACAAGCTCAGCATGCACAAAAAGCTGCCTTGTGTGTTTCTTACCATTGCTGCTGGCCTGAGAGTCATCCGACATCGATGGCTCTGCCTCCTCCTGAATGGTGGGCACTGATGCTAGCAGACCTGATGGATTAACAGATAGACAGATCGTACACAAAACTGCAGAAACTCTTAATACA
The DNA here is from genome assembly GCA_022414735.1 of Noturus placidus. Classification (NCBI taxonomy): domain Eukaryota; kingdom Metazoa; phylum Chordata; class Actinopteri; order Siluriformes; family Ictaluridae; genus Noturus; species Noturus placidus. The sequence goes on along the minus strand of JAFFST010015924.1, from coordinate 61,540 downwards.
TACATTTACATAAAGTCTCACAGGATATGAACGTTTCTCCAAACCAACTAGATTTGTTAATGCCCCATCACTTAAAAGCTGTGTAAAAGCTCATTTGAACAATGTATGAGTAAATTCATTCACATCTAGTTTAATACAAGACCCAGTGTGAGGTAGAGTTTGAGCCTCTGGCCTCAAGTTCAAATTGCAAAAGTTATAACTCAAGGTTAGACACAAGCACTTAAAAGCGCTGTCATCTGTATCAATGTAGGTCAAAACACCTCCGCAAAATTGCGGTAATCACTCCAATAGGCTAAACGTATGGGGCTAAAAAGGTTGCTTGTGTAAGCCAATAAATTCATCATCACAGTCATTTATTTATTTATTTTTACATCCAACCTCATTTCATTTTGCAGAGAACAAAGGAACAAACGAGTATGCGCAAGTGTGGGTTTTAAGGGCCAACACCAGAAGAAAAAAAAAAGAGCTTCTAAATGGAGCATTAGCGTGTTGTGATAGTACTCGACACTGTCCAAATGCCTTAATTCCAAAATGTTCCAAAAAGAAAAGAGGCATGCTGATATACAGTTGCAATCAAAATGATTCAACCCCCATTGCAAATCAGGTGTATTGTCATAATTTACAGACTTTCAGCTGTTTGCAATGAACAGATCAAACAAAAGCAATTGAAATGGTTCAACAAAACAAAAACACCAAGAGTTTTCCCCAAATTCAACTGAAAATGCAACTTATAATGAATTCTCCAGTCTTAACATGATTCAACCCCTTCTTTAGTACTTAGTAGAGAACCCTTTTGCTGTTATGACCTGCTGCAAATGAGATGCATAGCTTCTGGCAGCATTCCTGTGGAATCTTAACCCATTCCTCATGAGCAATGGCCTCCAGATCAATAATATTCTTAAATCCGCTTTCTTCAAATCCCAGCAGAGATTTTCCATGTGGTTCAAGTCAGGTGACTGATGACCCTGTTGAATCTTCCAGGACGACTTCTGCAAGCAAGCCTTGGTGGAATTTGAGGTATGCTTGGGATCAGTGTCCTGTTGAGAGGTCCTAGGACACCCAAGCTTCAGCTTCCTCACAGACAGCATGACATTTTCTCCTAGGATTTCCTGGTACTTCAATGAAGCCATCTTGCCATCCACATGCTGGAGATTTCCAGTGCCAGTAGATACAATGCAGCCCCAGCAGGGATGCACCGAAATTTCGGCCTCCGAATATGGAATTTTTGGTTTTTGGCCGAAAGAGAAAAAGGCTGAAAATATATGCCGCCACACCCCACCCCTCACTGCTTGGCGCTTATAGTTGCATTGAACATTACTAGATGCCTGATTTAAAGAACATTACTTTGACACAGAAAAAAAGTAGCGTGCACGGGAAATGATACAGGCAGAGCTGGAGGTGATGGAAGATTGATGTGGAGCACAGTGTGCCAGAGAAACGGGTTCGTACAAGTGATGAGGCGCAAAAACCCAAACTTTGACATGTTCAACGAGATTCTTCAGGAAAGTGCCCCGATCCACAGCAGTGCCACGACACAGTGCACAACTACGCTTTCCATTGCTTGCACGGATTGCACAAAGGTATTCATCTGCCCCAACCACCAGCTCTCCTGCCAGAAAGCTGAGCAACTTTTATTACTGAAGAGAAACCTGCCACTTCTGCTTAAACAGAAAGCTTTGTAATTTGCCCTTGTGTTCCTGACTTGAGGCTGCATCTGTTGTTTACAGTTTCAGGTTAGTTTTAGTTAAATTTGTTACAGAACTGAATGAAGAATAATATATTTAATATTGGGTTGTTTTTTTGTGTGTGGTAATTTCAATAAAATTGTGATCATTTTATTTTTTTGTAGTTTTTGAAAAAAAAAAATTTTTGGTTGTAGCTCGGTTTCTGGCAAAGTGTATCCTGAATTTTCGATTTTGACCCTGAATTTTCCTTTTGGCGAATCACTAAGCCCCTGAGCCACCTTGACTGTAGACAGAGTGTTCTTTCTTCATTCTTCTTCCTCCAGACATACCGCTGATCCATAGTGCCGAAAAATTCCAGTTTTGTTTCATCGCTCCACAGAACAGAATCCCAAAAACTCATTGGCTTATTTATGTGATTGAGATCCTTTTTTTGTGCTTTTGGGTCAGTAGTGGTGTACGTCTTGGAGTTCTGGCATGGAAACTTTCTGCGTTTAGTACATGCCTTACTGTGCTCACTGAAACCTCAGTGCCTGTTGCCACCAAGTCTTGCTGCAGATCCTTTGCAATCACTCGAGGGTTTTTCACAACCTGCCTTCTCACAAATCTGGTTGCAGCCATTGGCAACTTCCTTTTTCTGCCCCGTCCAGGTATTTCATGCATTCTCCGCCCCTTGCTAGTTCAGGTATTCCATGTGTTAGAGCTCCAGCACACCTGGTGGAACTAATGAAGCCCTTGAACAGTTGCACCAGGTGTGCTTGAGACAACACCTGTTTTGCCTATGTATGCTGTTGTGAGGGATTCTATTCAGGGGGTTGAATAATTTTGAAACTGGAGAAGTCATTATAAGTTGCATTTTCACTTGAAGCATTCATTGTGTTCAATTATTTCAATTGCTTTTGTTTGATTTGTTCATTGCAAACAGCTGAAAGTCTGTAAATTTTAACAATAATCCTGATTTGCAATGGGGGTTGAATAATTTTGATTGCAACTATAAGACTACTAGATTCTGTGTGTCTGTGTGTGTGTGTGTGTGTGTGTGTGTGTGAGTGAGAGAGAGAGAGAGAGAGGGAGGTGACTGACTCACTAAGGCCTCTGTAGTGCGAGAGCTGTTGATAAACTTGCTTCATCCTCTCGATGTTGAGGCGGCTGCTCTCTGCGTGGTTTATCATGGCTTTGGGATAATCGACTCCTACAATGCAGTTCGCTGCCTTCTGAATCGACTCCGGGGTATTCCACGGTTCGTAGATGTAACGGCTCGGGTAATCCTTCAGCTCAGGAATATATCTCCTGTGCAGTGCAATAAAAGTTGCAGAGGTGCCAATATTATTAACAAGAAAATCCTAAAAGGTAGAATCTTCATTACCATTAAACTGATGTTACCCATTATTTCACATTAAAGAACACAAAAACAGTCTCAATTTACGGCGACGGAACGCAAGTGTGCCGAGTCAGTACATCTATCAAGAGGGCGGAGATGAGATTGATAATGAGAGGAAGGAGGCGGGACTTCAAACTTTTTGCGCATTTCTGAGTGATAACTCATAGCAGCGTACTCCGACGTTCACATGTGAAGCACCCATGCATTTTCTGCCTTTTTCCACGTCCATCTTCCTTTCCCTTCACTGAATGGTCTATTTATTTGTTCTATATGTTTGGTCTGAGCCTAACTTTAGTGCAGTGAAATTTTTGTGCGTTTCCTGTATCGCTGTAGCAAAAATCATTAACGCAACGACTAAACTGTTGACACCTCTGACCTTCGGTGTACTTTTTTGCCATTAAAAAGTAATAATGTTACTGGGTAACAAATCTCCAATTTAAAAAAAATGCACGATTAAGTAAAGTATGAATTAAGAGACTAAAAGAGTCTATTTGAATCTATTTGAAAAGAATCTATTTGAATAGCAGTTTTGCACTGTTAAAGCATCCAAACAATTTATATACTATTTCCATATGTATGAACTACAGTCACACACAAGAAGCAATGCAACAGAAATAACTGGTAAATAAGTAACCTGTAGAACAAGCCATAAACATTTGAAATGTTATTGAAGTGCAGGATAAACATCCATCGGTTGTTTTATTCACCAAGAGTTTACAAGTTAGCTTATGATCATGAAGTATTAAAAAAATAATCATGAGCATTACCGTATGTAGTCTCCGCTGGGGTCGATGCGGCGTCCGAAGCCCACGGGACAGTAACAGTGGAAGAACTGCTGGAAGAAAGCGCTGCAGGACAGCCACATCCAGCTTCCAGCATTAACACTCCAGTCAGCGTCCAGCAACATCTCCTCAAACACCTGTACATGATAAACACACCACATGCAGATCCTCACCAACACATTCACTGCTGGGTCAAATTTTCTAAAGTTACATGTAAAGAGAGTAAAATGCCTGATATTATTGCTCAGGTCTAGAATCCTTGACCTGACTCACTACTACCAGACAAATAGAATCAGGTTAAACTGTCCAGGTCGTACCCTCATGCCGCTCTCCCAGCTGATCCACAGGTCTCCCCGCGTGAGGAAGCAGGCCACGGCGTGGCGCGCTAGGTGGTGGATCCAGCCCTCCTGCCTCAGCTGACGCATGATTGCGTCGATCCAGGGGAAGCCCGTCCTGCCTTCAGCCCACTTGGCCAGCGCTTCGGGGTTCTGGTCCCAGGGGATCTGCACGCAGATGGGGTTTCCCTCCATGCGGTCGAAACTGGGGTTGTTGGAGGCCGCAGTGTAGAAGAACTCACGCCATAGAAGCTGTCTGAACAGCGAGAGAGGAGGGCTGGAGTGTCTGCTCAGCTGGGAAGGAAGAATATGACCATCATCATCATCAAGTCATTTTCCTCCATCAAACAAGTTAGTTCCTGGTATCACTTATGATATAGCAGCTACAAACAGTCGTTCCATCACCTGCCTAAGCTAAGATTAAGATTTAATTTATATGTTAATAAGAAAAAAAACACACAGCTTGCAAAAATGCAACAGCGTACCCTGTTGCACTCTGACACATTTTTATGTTCATGCGGAATATTTGCCATACAAGTCTCTTATTACACTGTATTACAACGATTGCATAAATATAAACCTGTGATTTGCATTATTGTCAGAGCTGGTGTTATAGAAAATTAATCAACAACCTTCTGACCAATCAGATTTGAGAATACAACAGCACTGTGGAATAACGTCATATGATTGTTATTGAGGTACTGGTGTAAATATTTAATGAATGTTTTTCATCTTGACCATGCACTGACCTTCATATAGAGTTCACGTAAGTGGTAATAAAGCACTCGAGACGACAGGCAGCCGAAGCAGAGGTATGGACTCAGACCGGTCGGGCTGGCGAAGAGAGAGTGGGCCTTGATTCGAGGACGCTCGAAATTAGCCACCCATGCCTAAACAATACACAAACAAACAAACAAACAAACAAACAAACTTAATGCCTGGAAAAAAGGCAAAAGGCTTTAAATAATTCCATTAGAGGTTGTATAGTGTTATATAACTGAATGGTTAAATGTGTTTTTAGCGATTTCCAGCGTTTGTTAGGATTCACCTTTTTGTCCAGATGTTTATTGAGTCTATCCAGAGCCTCAGTTTCACCACCTCTCCAAACTGGTTCACCCTCGCCCTGAGTTTTAAACCCTGATGGAGACAAAACACACACTACAAAACACTACACTATGTCAAGAACAAAGTCAAAATGTAAAACTGTAAAATAACTGGAAAGCTGTCCGAGGCTGAAATGTGAAGAAAGGCCATCGTACACGACTTGTGCGATCCTCTTAATGCTGAACATGAGCTCATATACTCTGGGAAATCTTTAGGTTTCTTATAATTAGAAACAACACCTATAAAAGAGGTGGTGTTGTTTTCTGAGGTGAGAGCGAAGGTGTGTTTAAATGATGCCTCACCAAGCTCCTCCAGTGAGGGCACACCATAATGCTCATCATGGTTTTCCGAGAGCTGCGCGCTGCAGCTGGCCATCTGCTCCGGCGTGATGGTGGACAGCGGCTTCTTGGGCATTTCGAGCCGGCTCACGATGGCCTGAAAGCGTTTGAAGGTGAGCGGTGGGTTGTTGCTGTTCATCACGATGATCCTGAATGAAACACACACAAAAAACAACTATAGATTATTTGATTAATTAACTGATTGAGAAAATTGAGAGTTTTTATTGGTGCATTCAATCGTAAACTCTCCATCTATGTGCTGTACCCCTACGAGCAACCACAGAACATTGACAATTTTCCAGCTTGTGCTTCCCAAATAAAGCACAAATGATTGAGGCTATTTCGGGTTAATTTGGAGCATGTGGGGGGGGGGGGGGGGGG
>JAFFST010015924.1:35722-50246 GCA_022414735.1 Noturus placidus | reverse complement strand
ATTTTTTTTTATAAAAAAAAAAAAAAAAAAAAAAAAAAAAAAAAAAAAAACAGTTGTGTGAACATCCTCTAAGAGTAGGGATTCCATAATTTTTGCCAGGGGTTGTACCAAATGAAAAAAACTGTCAAAAATAAGGAAGTTAATAAGGAGTATGTATTTTGTCCTTTCTCTGGTTGCTGAACCTACTTCTCCACTTGGCAACTACAAATAAATAATAAAAAGTGGCATCTCCTGATCTGTTCACCTCTGAACACGCTACAAATATCAACACTCAACTTCACTCGTTTCACAATTTCAGCATGTTCAGTGTCTGAACAAACACATATACAACAATAAAACTGATTTCGTTAAAATTGTAGTATCAGTTCCTAGAGGTACAGCGGACAGAGCAAGCCCCTGTTCCAGCTCCTTGCTCTAAAAATCCATTTAATATAAAGTCTTGTGCCCGATGCTCCCTGGGATAGGCTCCAGGTTCCCCATGACTGTGAAAAGGAGTAAGCGGTTGAAGATGGATGGATGGATGTAGTATCAGTCTGCAGTAAACTGTTGTGTCATCCAGTGTGTATTTCTGATTGTGTTTTCAGGACAGCTCTTGGTCCCAGCACAACCCTGATCAGGATAAATCTATTACTGAAAATGAATGAATGAATAGTATAATTTTTCATGTTTGAAATCATATGTACATGCTTGCCAGAGAGGGCGAGACATGGGGGATAGGGCGTCTGGGGGTTGAGACATGGGGGCTAGAGAGAGAGAAAAAGAGATTCATGAACTGACCTTGAACAGTCTGGGAAACACATCGGTGGGCTGCCCTCGCACCACAAAGAGCCTCGAGTTCAATTTCCTTAAACTCGTATCCAGATCTTCTAACGACTCCAGAAGAAACCTGTAGGGTAGAAAAAAAAACAGGTTACAAATATGTTAAACAAGTAAAGAAGAAAACATGCCAGGTTTGCTGATAGAATCAGTGATGGTGGTGCGATGCAGCTTGACATGAAACTGAGTTACTACTCTGAAATGTATTCTTTTCCAATAACAGCATGACCCATAGTGTTTTATTGATCTTATACCACAGCAATTTTCCAACTCTAACAATTTATTTATTAAAGAACAACAAGACATGTTTTGAGTCATTCATATTCTCTCTTAGTAATGGGGTGGCTGTGGCTCAGGTGGTAGAGCGGGTTGTCCACTAATCGTAGGGTTGGCGGTTCGATTCCCGGCCCATGTGCCTCCAAGTGTCCCTGGGAAAGACACTGAACCCCAAGTTTCTCCCGATGGCAAGCTAGCGCCTTGCATGGCAGCTCTGCTACCATTGATGTGTGTGTGAATGGGTGAATGAGACAGTGTAAAGCGCTTTGGATAAAAGCACTATATAAGTGCGCCATTTAATGCGGATGAAGATTTTTTTTTCAAACAAGTCCCTGTTATCATTTCCGATATAACAGCTATAAATAGTTTCCTGTTATTAATATTACAGAGAAACTCGGCTGAGCTGAAAACTTGTCGGTGTTGAAAAACTTAAAATGTTACAGCTTTACCTCAGACAAACAATTATATATATATATATAAAAAATTATAAAGTCAGTTTAAATAAAATGTCCATCATACAAGTCCCTGGGTAAATTATTACTACAGAACCATCGAGGCGTATTAATACAATCCTGTGATTTGCCTTGCAGTCAGAACTACTTTCAGAGCTGCCATTAAAAAAATTTAACCTGACAGCGTTGTATTATATAAGAAAAATAAAAATATCAGGTTACGGAGAAAAGTTATAAAAAGTTATAGTCGTCACTTTCTTATTCTCTGTAGCCAACGTGAGGCACGAAAAATGCCACGGAAAAAAAGAACTAAAACGACATCATTAAAAACGTACTACCTGTTATTGTAAGCGTACCTCAACTACGTGTGGCCGCGTTTCAAATACAACACATAAAGAGTACACAAAGGTCACATCCGGGCACTTCTTAGCGTTTAATCATCCTGAAGCCTATGGCATCACGCGCACTTTTGGAAAAGCGAGTACGTGATTTGAAACAACGCCCATCGTTGTTGTGATGTTTAGCAACGCTTTTGGATTTATTTTCTTTGTTTTTCTAGGAGAAACAAATTTGGGTTATTATTGTTATTTAAAAAAAAATTCACTGCGTTTTCAGACAGTTAAACGGAAAATGAATCAAGCGTATTTATATTTAGCTTGGGAAATGAAATTAGCACAAGATTAAGGACATCTGAAACGAAAACTGCTTTGAAGAAGTTATTTTTTGATTAATAAACCAGACACAGGAAGCAAATATCTCAATATTTTAACCAAGTTAATGATTAACTTGATAAAGGAGTTATACTGAGTCGTGCTGAGTGTGAGTTAACGTCGTTAAATAATCTAAAAGGTTTGGCTCAGAGCTGAAGCTGATTGAAGCTGGTGTGTGTGTGTGTGTGTGTGTGTGTGTGTGTGTGTGTGCACGTCCACAGCTGATCGATAAACCACCTCACCTCCACCGATTGACGCCGACGTTAACTGCTCCAGCGAACCAGGGATCCAAAACATAAACACAGCGCGCCGTGTCCGCGCCATTTAACGCCTCCTGCAAAGCCGGATTGTCGTGAAGTCGCAGCCCTTTTCGGAACCAGTGCACCGAATTCACCACCATGATCAAATATTTAATGCATCCTATCAACAACAACAAAAAATCGCTTCAAAGCTAATCACTAACCAAACAGTACCTCCGGAAACCCACAGCTGACAGTTTCCCCAACCCGCTCCCTTCTGGCTCTCTCCAGCTTCCAAGAAGTTCCAGATCATTGGTTCAATCCAAAACGCCTTGATTACCCCTACGCTAGTGCACTTCGACGTAACGAACGAAATAGCGGCTTACACGCCCTACGTAGTCGCCTTAAACATCCAAAAGGATGCCGTTTGGGATTCAGGAGACAACTTGGACAGCCGATGTAAACACGACTCGCCCACCTTTTCCACACCCTCTCATTGGTCGGAAAAGCAGCACGTGCGCAGGGTATTCAAATGAGGGGGTGGATCACGTTAAGCGACGCAGCTGTTGGTCTCTCGGCACGTGTTAGCTTCACGTTGCTTTGGTTTTCTTGTATTTCTTGTACTAGAATTCGAAAATAAAGACCCGCGCGATGTAATAATGCTACAAATGATAAAACCGAACTTCGTGTATGAATCATATTATTTGCATATGCATTTACGAATATATAATAGTCTGACTACTCCTGCCTCGTATATACAGTTCCTGGTATGTGTATACCACATTCCTGACCTGGATAAAGCAATTACTGAAGATTGGTTGATTAATCTATTTATTAATAGTGTTACTCCAAATTATTGACTAAAAAAAGAAAAAGAAAGAAAGAAAAAACCGTGACCCTTACTGACCATCTTTACTTGGCCCACTCCGCCCCCTAGTGGTAGGGATTTAGTATTGCAGAGATCCTTCAACATCGAGATAGCAGAAAGCTCGCTGGTTTTGTGAGGTTCCAAATTACACACACACACACACACACACACACACACACACACACACACACACACACACACACACACACATTTTAGTGATATTGATTTTTAAAAAAAAGTGTGTGTGGTGGTGGGGGGGGAGGGGGGGGTGTCATCAAATTAGGTTCTGTGCTCCAGGTTCCCCGTGACCCTGAAAAGGAGTAAGCGGTTGAAGATGGATGGATGGATGGATGGATCTACAGCCGGGGGTCTTCAGTTTTACAAGTAGTCATAATGTCATCCTAAAATCTAAAATTTTTTTCAAAATAAAATTAGGAAAAGTACTTTTAATATAAAACAGAATGTTTAGAATACATTTTAACTTACTGCAATTCACTTGGTCCTGTGAGCAGGATCTTTGCCAGAAAGAAAAAAAACACAAGATATTTTCATATTACAGGTGGATGCTCACCTGTTGGCTGTGATCAGGGGAGTGGAGCACAGCAATGACCTTTATCACACAGCTACTCAGACAAAACCATCACATAAGCTAGCTTAGCATCTCTATGGCACCCCATGTCCAGCATGGAAGGCTCATTAGGGGCAGTTGGAAGATGGACTAAAAAATAATTGTGCATATGATAGTAAAACAGATCTTGCTTCCAGGATATTTGATTAATGATTACACTGAATAATTCAGTTGATTTCAATATCAAACAGAGGATACAGTCTTAAGTACAGGTTGTAAATCCACAATGTTCCATATCATAATAATAATAATAATAATAATAATAATAATAATAATTAAATAAAAAACTGTCATACCTAAGATGAATATCTTAAGTCTTAATTTTAAATGTATGTTCATTTATATTATTATAAATACCTTTATCATTTTGAACCACAAAGTCATAATTATAAGAACCTTTTTCATTATTATGGTTTGTAAATTTGTTATTATTATCATTAAGGCTTCAATATTATCCTTCCAGAAAGGAAAAGTAATGAAACGGATTCAGGAATGATTCCTGAATCCTGTATTGGATTGTTCAGGCAGGACACTGTAAATTAATCATGGGCAGGTAACTGTTTACATTGTTCCCTGCCTATGTAATCTCAGAAACAAAATAAGATGCTCTGGGAACAGTAACTCAGTTTTCATCATCTTCAAAGGATGGATAGACAATATTTCAGTAAGCAACAATTCAGCCACCTGTAGTGATGTGTCGCATATATGAGCCATTTCTCCCATTTAGTCTTTTGTTATAGACATAGATATAGGCAGTAATGTTATTCAAATGCAGTGTAGCTTATCCACATGCTTCAGTGAAAAGCTCTTTTCAACATCTGAGCTGTTTGTTAGTGTTTTTGACTCTGTGTGTATGAACCATGTACTGTATTTTCATGTATCATGTATACAATTCAATGCTAATGTTATTTTGTTTATTAGTAGAGTACAGTAAAATAAAGCAAAGTAAGATATTATGAACCCGTTTTAGATATAAAACAAATCACAAGACAAAATATCACAACATTTGTCCGTAAAAAAAGAAGAAGAAAAAAAAGACAAAGAGCCATGTGGAATCTGAAGAATCATCTATTATTGGTGAGATGAGCCAAATTATCTGACTCACTGAAAAAAAAGGGTCAGAATCCAAATCACTAGTCTCCATATCCCTGGTAATGCTCTTAATAAATAAAAAATAAATTAACAAACAAATAAATACATAACTCTAGCTCCTTAGAGGGCGCTGTAGGCTCATAATTTGACACGTTTAGGATTAATGCATCACTTAAAATCAAATATACAACCACTCAAAGATGTTTCTGGATGGTTCTTAATTCATTTCCTGTTTGTGAGCATGAACAGGAGAATAAACATTAATAAACACTGATGCACAGGATAAATATTCCACACTAATTGATAGCATTAAACAAAGTGGTTTAATTAAATTCCCAGCACTTGCTGAAAAAGTACAGTAGCAGCCTTAATACTATCCCATCATGCGGAAAGCATAAAGAATTTACATAATGCACATTTTAGTTATTGGTTAGGACTTCTTTATTGTGTTATTGATGTCTGTGCTTTCATGCTTGTTAAACTAATGCATTGCCAAATGAGTTGAATTAGTTCTGATCAGTATGCACATACTCAGACCCAAGGTCTTGTGCTCAAACAACGCATACACATTCATTCATTTGTCAGATGCTTTTATACAAAATGGATTACAAGTGAGGTAGAATCTAGTCCAAGGCAAGTCAAGGCAAAGATTAAAAACCTTTAGGGTTCATCAGTGGCTTGGTGGCGGTTGTCAGGTTTGAACACACAACCTTCTGACCAATAAACTACAAACCATAAAACCCACTGCAAGTGTCCGAAAACCATCAGTGCATTTCTGAGAACTGTTCTCAATGGCACTCTTTTCACTGTGTGCTTCTCAGGCAGGGGTTTAAATTAGGGTGACCTCACGGGGGCAGAGCTTCCCCACCTGTGATTACGCGAAAGGCAAGCCAAGCTCCAGTATTATAAGAGTGTGGAAATAAATCATAGCATGACATAATGGTAATAATAATAATAATAATAATAATAATAATAATAATAATAATAATAATAATAAATGATTATATAATACAATTTTACAATGCTTTATAGAAAAAATATAAAGACTAATTATAGGATTATAAGACTGCTTTAATTTCAAAACTGTGATATAGTTTCCTTTAGTCATTACACTGTATGTTCAATCAATCATTTTAATTAATGAGTTTAATTGTAAAAGACAAAAATTCAAATATGTTCTAATTGTAAAAGATAACAATTTAAATTGTAAAATACATTTGCAATTCCAGTAAAAGTCTGATTGAATGCATTCATTTTGATAGTTTAAAGACTTTAATGTAGAAGGATCTTTGCCAGAAAGATATTTTCACATCATTTGCCCTCAGCTTGTATGTAGTTACACTAAATAAGCCACTTAGTACAGAAGTAAGGAATACTAAAGTAAGGGCATGCTGTGAGTAGTTAGTCTTACTATCCCAAAGTTGATTATGTTCCAATAGCAGCATGTCCAGAGGTGTTTTATTCCTCTTACACCACAGCAATTTTCCGATTTGTACATCATAATATTGTAGATTTTATCCATTTATAGTTACATTTAACGTGGTGGAACATCCATGAAACAAGTTAGCTCCTCTAACTGTAACTGTAACAAATCAGCACCTTTTGAACATTCGAGAATTCAACAAAGCTGTGGTTTCAGCAGATATATCAACACACACACACACACACACACACACACACACACACACACACACACACACACACACACCATATAACATCACATAAATTGAACATTGCTGGTAACTACAAAAGAAACAGGGCTTTTAGGATACATAGTTTGAAAATTGCAGCTACATGGACACTTTTTTTTTAACCATAGTTTGATAAAGTAGGTCATTTCTGATGACACATCTACTTTGCTTTCCATCACTTTATATATTTAGCAGCAGTTTTCTTTGTTGCCTTTCTTTGTTTTTTTCCTCCATTTTTTATGATGACAGATAGTGAGAAAAAAGGCAGAAACGGGAAGTAACAATTTTACAATCTGTTTTTAAGTATTCGCAATTCCTTGAGTTTCTTTTTAACCCAATACTTCCAACCATCCATCCATTTTCTGCATGGCTTATCCCACTCAGGGTGGTGGGAGGAGCCTGCTGCCTATTCCAGGGACTCGGGGAGGAAAACAGAATACCCAGAGGTAACCCCTAAAGCATTGGGAGAACATGAAAACTCACCCCACACAAGGCGGAGGAGAGATTCAAACCCCCAAACCTGGAGGTGAGAGGCAAACGTGCTATCCAATAAGCCACCGTGCCCCACCTGACCTAATACTTATACAAAAGAAAAATCTTTACTTTCTATTTACTACATTATCAAACATCACCACATTTCTCTTATCATATTATATATTTATAAAGTCATAAGGTGACGTTTCAGCATCTGATAGCTTTAAGAGCTTTAAGACCTAAATTCCTATAAAATGTTACCTTTAAAATATGTGACAGTAAGAGTGAGGCCTAATACCCTTCACTGTAACCTATCTGCTGATTAGTACAGTTTGTATTTATCACCTGAGTATGCATTGTAATTAACTGTTAACATTCATGGCCAGAGCCATATCTCCCTGCCTGGTTTCCCGCTGAAGCTAATAAGGGTTGATGGCCAGTACATGGATTGGAGACCTCCTGGGGAAAACTAAGGTTGCTGATGGAAGTGGAATTAGTGAGGCCAGCAGGGGGTGCTCACCCTGTGGTTTGTGTGTGGGAATTAATTAAGTCCCACACTTAATATAGTGACCGGACACTATACTGTAGAAACAGCATGGTCTTTCAGATGAGACGTTAAACCGAGGTCCTGACTTCACTGGGGTCATTAAAAATCAGGACACTTCTCATAAAAGAGTAAGCGTATGACCCTGGTGTCCTGGTGAAATTCCTCCATTGGCCCTTCTCTATCATGGCCCCCTAATAATCCCCATCTCTGATTTGGTTACATCAATCTCTCCTTCCACTAATAGCTGGTGTCTGGTGGACGTTCTGGCGCCCTATGGCTGCCGTCATATCATCTAGGAGACTGCTACTCACTAGTGGTGGTTGATGAGATTCCCTCCCCCATACTATGTAAAGCGCTTTGAGTTTCTAGAAAAAAAGAAATATATGACATGAATCATCAGAGTTGTTATCATGGTAGCAAACATTTGAGAGATTTGAGAGAATAAATGCACCAAGGTTTACAATTTAAAAATTTTTTTTTTTACAATTTATAATTATCCAGAATCTTTCTGATTAAGTCTAGTGGAAAGGATCCAAGAACCCTGGAATCAGGTTTGACATACGCTGTAAAGGCTAATACCGCACATTGTGAATTGTAAGAAATGCACCACATATTCCTCACTGTACTTTCAGACATGATTCCCTAATAGCCCCAAAACATGGCACACTGTTTATAAACATAATGTGGCTTCAGACACAACCTGTCTGTCTTTTGATGAGGTGTTTGCTAAAGATAAAACAAAACAAAACGACCAAAACACCAGTTTTCTTGAGGTGAACGAGCCCTCGCTCTTTGAGAGCTTAAAAGAGAAGCTGCTCATTTATTACATTTTTCTACTTTCTGTATGTGTGCTAGTGCGATTTCAGGTACGTCATGTGCTTTGATCAATAATGGTAAATCCACATTCAGCCTGGGGGATTGGAGACATTTGTTATGAATCGCCTGTGAAAATTCTGGGTGTTAGACGCTTTAAATTCAATCACTGACAAAGCAGAGGTGAAAGCGCTGACAGGCAGAAACTCTTTACTGCTCTAAGCCTCCAAAACTGTATGTATCTGATGATATCGGAGAGTTCTCCGGCTGTAATCTGTTTTTTATTACTGCCATAATGGGAATGAGGTGAAATAGAAAACTTTTAAAACCCTGGGTCAAATGTTTTTTTTTTTTCGTTTCAAAAAAGCCTACAATTATATGTGTATAATACAGATTTATTACTGGGGAAAATATCAGTATGCCAGAAAATCGCTCAGGATTTGAAGAAGATATTTAAAAAAAATGAATATTTCAGGGACTTCACTAATACATCCTCGATCTGCCATGACACATAATGACCCTTTTTCTCCCTCTTCCTCTGAGATATCTCAATCTCTAATACTTTCACGGGGTGGACAGTGGCTTAGTGGTTAGCACATTCGCTTCACAGGTTGGGGGTTTGATTCCCACTATGGTCCTGTGTGTGGGCATGTTTGCATTTTCTCCCCATGCTCCGGTTTCCTCCGGGTACTCCGGTGTCCTCCCCCAGTCAAAAGACAGGTAGGTTGATTGGGATGTCGAAAGTGTCTGTAGTGTATGTATCATGTGTATGTGAGTGTGCCCTGGGATGGATTGGGATAGGCTTTAGGTTTCCCCGTGACCATGAAGGAAGGATAAGTGGTATAGAAGATGGATGGATGGATAATACTTTTGCTTAATGCAGCATTTCAGTGGCTTACCAAAATCTGCATCTCAAATTACTTTGACATAGTGATTAGGTGACTGTAGTGATGAGTTGAATTTAATTCTGCACCTCAAAAGGACAGAAATTACAAAAATACATATCCTGTTTTTCCCCCCTTTAAATTTGCAATGAAATAAAAAGGCACACAATAACAAATAACACATTATAGATGTTTTTAACCAAAGAAATTTACCATATCCAGCTCAGTATAAAAACACATCTGTAGGGTTCTTCAGCTTGTCCTGCTCTGCAAACCTTGAAGGTTCTTTGTAGAACTGGACAACAGAGTGTATTACTATCAGACATGGTTTTCAAGAAGAATCCCTTCAGGAAGTAAACAACCAATAGACCAACACCCCCCAAATAAAAAAAGACAAAACTTTTATTCCAGTAGTGCAGCTGTCTGAGGGTTAAAGTTGAACTCATAACCAGTCCATAGCAGAGAACTACAACATCTTAGGTCACTGGTTTGATGAGTTCTCCCTGTGTTCTCCCTGTGTTCTTCTGAGTTCTCTGGTTTTGGTCTTTTTGAGTGACCATTGATTGAAAAATAATTTACTCTTTGACAGATATAAGGTGATGTTCTATTGAATTGTTTGCTTTTCTAGATGTTGTACAATCATGGGGCACCGTGTTTCGTGCCCCATTTAACTCTATAGAGTTATATAAAGTGGGTATTTTTTGACCATTTGGTGCAACAAGTGCAAATAGAGGTTCACTGGCGAAGGAATCACATTGCCCCCTGCCATTGGTGGAGGAGCAAAGGACAGGGTGGTTAATGACAGGTTCTAGTTTTTTTGTAACTCTAACCCTAACCCTTTTTCACCAAATTGGCATACTGTATATAACAATAAACAAACAAGCAAACAAACAAACAAAAAAACACCAAAGTGGCACAGCTGTTCAAATTACTACCTCACAGTTCCAGTTTTCTCGTTCCAATCCTGAGCTCAGGTTACTGTCTTCGTATAGTTTCTGTGCATCTTCTCATCATATTCACCTGGGTTTCCTCTAGGTTTTCTGGTTTGTTCACAAAAACATCTGAGCAGGTGGATTGGCTATGCTAAATTGCCCCTAGGTGTGAATGTTCTGTATGTAGTGCTGTGCGATGGACTGGCGTCATGTCCAGGGTGTTTATTACAACTGAGGCTCAGTGTTCCCAGGATAGGTTCTCAGTAGAGAGTGAATTTGAGTGTTAGAAAATGTATGGAAATAATTTTCTCCAATAATCATAATTAATAGGGATGAAAGAAAACTGCCATATAAATGTAAAAAATTAAAGTAGAAACCTTTTTAAATGATCAGGTTTTTTTGATAATCAAAACCTAGAAACCTCTGCATTGTGTGGCTTTGATTACGTGTATATTGCAGTAACAATAATCCTAAATATTTTATTATGTTTATATGTTTATTCTTTAAATGAACTTTTCTGTATTTCTAGATGAACAATACTCTTCAATGCAGACTGAGACTTGAAGCTGTCTTGCAGGGACCAGGTGTTCGCTGCGTACTGTGATGGGTTTAATTCATGTCTGGCCAGGCTGGAATGTCAATGCCAGGTAGCACAAGGCTGACATATTGGCAGTCCAACAGAGAGGTCCTGTAGGAGGAAACCAGCACTGCATCTCAGGTAGATCTAAGAGAACTTTATAGGGTTTTTTGTATTTCACAGTATATGCTTAAAACTTCACATTTTTAAAGATTTAATATATTTTTAAATGTGACATAACACTGAAGAAGCAGAGGATGAATTCAATTATTTGAATAGGGAAATTGCTAGAATGTAGCAATTAATATTATATGATATGTCCATGGTGTCACAAATGTCTCCATACAAAGGCTTTCTTAAAGACTTTCCGAAAAAATAAAAAATAAAAAAATAAAATAATATGATAAATTTTGGAAGACATTTTGCTAAAAAGTGTCAATTTACCCGATGTATGTAGACTTTTAGGACATCTTGTTGTTGTGCAAGATGTTTTGCTGAAACCTGGCAATCCTGCTTTATGATGTTAGCTCTTCTGTGAGCTCCTCGCTGGCAAAAGGAAAAAGACCTGCTGTATCAAACAGAGTCGAACATAGATACATCTAAAACTGCCAAAATTCAACAGAGAGTAGTCTGTAGCATTAGCCAAGTGTGGTAGCCTCTCAAATTCAATTTCTTTGAGGCTATTTTTAAATTAATGTCATCCTGCTCCACCAAACTCCATGGTATAATCCTGCCTTTTGTTCTGTGCACCATCCGATCAGCATATTACAAGAACCATAATTACAATAAACCTGCAGTTAACCAATGTACTGATTGGTTAACAGCTTCCTTTATTGTATAATGAATATTGTATATGATATATGACAATATTGTATAATGAATCCCCATTTATCCAAAGGTTCTACACATGAAAAACAACTAAAATCTAGCAGTTGTGAGTAAAACAATATGTCAAGCTGAATTGCTGTCTTTGATAGCATTACCACCCTGGCTTACAAGGTGGAAAAAACATCAAATTTCATGTCTAGTGGCCCTTTTTCATTCCGTATAAAAAGTCAATAGGCTATAATACAGGTGTGACCTTGAGATTGAGCTCTATAGAGTTTGGTTCTGACAGATATACAAGGCCTTATTCCTGCTCTTGATATTACCTGTTCACACACAACCTTTGTCTCAGTTGAATGCAACAAGGTGAAATGGTTCCAGTTGGACACTTTAATCAGGCTTGTTAATCACTTCATCAATATTTGAGAATGCATTAGAGAAATTCTGACACTTTTAAAAATTCTAAGCAACCACAAAATGTGTAGTTGTAACCTATAATTTGATTTGATTGATTTAAGAGCGAGAAGACAGGCCACTCAGATGCTTCATGAGGGTTGATTAGTCTCTGCCTTATGGCGGTATTTAGCCTTTGGCCAAGAGCACAGATTCAGGCTTGATAAGGTGCCACATTTTCCAGTCCTACATTATCGAAGCTCCAGTTTCACTCAGGGCTCTTTGTAATTAGTCTCACTAGGGCCATAATATGTATAAATTAGACACCTAGATTGATAACAGAGTTCTACTGAAGCAAACTCTTTGGAAGTGATTTTCCAAGTGACTTGAGTTTTCTCAGTCACTAGAACTATACTATGTGGCCAAATGTTTGTGGAAACCTGATCATCTCACCCATATGTGGACCTTCCGCAAACTGTTGCCACAAAGTTGAAAGCACACAATTGTATATAGAATGAATTTGAATGCTGTATCATTACAAGTTCGCATTCACTGAAACTATGAGGCACAAACCTGATCCAGCATGACAATGCCCTTGTGTGCAAAATAAGCTCCATGAAGCCATGGTTTGCCAAGTCTGGAGTGAAAGAACTCATGTATCCTGCACAGAGCTGTGACCGTAACTCCACTGAACACCTTTGATATGAACTGGAACAGTTCTGACCCCAGGCTTCCTCACCTAACATTAGTGCCTGACTTCAGTAATGTTCTTGTCACAAATCCCCACAGCCATGTGCCAAATTCTAGTGGAAAGCCTTCCCAGAAGAGTGGAGGTTATTATAACATTCTACAGTCAACTGCAAATAATGTAAGACTGCTCTGGGAAAGGTTTTTAGTTTTTCTTTTGATTTAGGAGAATGTAATTTCATATTACTTTTATGTTAGAGTTAGAGGTGGGTGAGTAATTTTTTTGGGGTTTTTTAAATCCCTAAAAATCCCTAAAATTCCTGACTGGTTATTTTGTTGCCATTTAAAGCTAAATAATGTTGAAATAAATTGCTTGCATTGTTCCATAGTGAATTCCATCATGACCAGCACAGATAATTCACATCCATAAATTCTGTCTGGATACAACAGTGCACTTTTTGACACATCCAACCCCCTTATTCCACAGATAGTCTAATCTACACTGTCCATCTATCCAACCATTTTCCATACTACTTATCCTATAATATCACACCTATTCACACACTACGTAGAATTTACAGATAGCAATCAGTCTACAACGCATGTCTTTGGACTGGGGGAGGAAGCCGGAATACCCAGCGGAAACCCCCGAAACACGGGAACAAAATGTGGGTGGCTGTGGTGCAGGTGTTTGAGCGGGTTGTCCACCAATCGTAGGATTGGTGGTTCGATTCCCGGCCCGGATGACTCCACATGCCGAAGTGTCCTTGGGCAAGACACTGAACCCCAAGTTGCTCCCAATGGCAAGCTAGCGCCTAGCATGGCAGTTCTGCTACCATTGGTGTGTATGTGAATGAGACACAGCGCTTTGGATAAAAGCGCTATATAAGTGCGCCATTTTAAAACATGCAAACTCCACACACACAAGGCGGAGGTGGGATTTTAGCCCCCAGCCCTGGAGATGCTAGGCTAATGTAACCAGTAAACCACTGCACCATCCCCAACCCCACAAATACAGTACATTCATTTCCTCCATAGCATTATTAGCACTTTCAGATAATTTTAAATTATGTATCAATTTTCTAATCAAACATAAAAAAAACAACATCAAGGATTTTATACTAAAAGTAATATTACAAGTAGGAAATTTTTTCAGGCACAAATTACAACCTCTCAAATGGTGCTCTACTGGATACAGTATATTGCACTACAAAGGTACTACAACACTATTATATTATACCCTATTTAGTGAGCATACAGTATGTAGTGAATAGAAAACCACTGGACAAACTGTCTTTTTCAGGATCCAAAAAAAGATAAATGTCTATATAAAGACAAGTTAAAGATTTATATTTATGATTATGTGGATCACTTGTATAAGAAATATCAAATTTAGCCAAAAATATCAATAACAAGAAGATAGAAACATTAGTGTTTAGGATAGAATTATGCTGTTGCCTCCTTGTGATTTTTTTTTTGCTTGAAAAATCACCTCAATTGTTACCTTTTGTGGTTTTTGTGATATGATTGTACAGTGGTGTGAAAAAGTGTTTGCCCCCTTCCTCATTTCCTGTTCCTTTGCATGTTTGTCACACTTAAGTGTTTCGGAACATCAAACCA
>JAFFST010015924.1:13290-30032 GCA_022414735.1 Noturus placidus | reverse complement strand
TTGGGTCTCAGCATGATGTGTAGCTTTTAAGGATCTTCTGGTGGACCTTACTGTGTTTACTTGTGTTGTCCTTGACTATTGTTTAAATTGGTTTGATGTTCCGAAACACTTAAGTGTGACAAACATGCAAAGGAACAGGAAATGAGGAAGGGGGCAAACACTTTTTCACACCACTGTAGACCCATTTGGTGTGAAAGAAGCAGTCCATTCCTTGGTTTCAAAAAGACCTCAGAAGCCTAGCAACCTGATGCTACTTGGTTATAATCTGACTCAAACATCTGTCAGGAATATGATTTAGGAATAGGAGTCACATGAGCTAAAATATTATGTATTTATTATTATGGATTACCACTGTAAGACACTGTAAGGGAGTGCTATTCATCTAAACTTACACTTTCAAATGGTGTAACCCTAGGAGATCCTCATGGCTTGCTGATAATGCTAAGTGGTGGTCTAGCTTGCAATACCTGGACATAAATATATATCTTATAGAAACCCCAATCGTTTATACTAGAGAGGAATTCTCTTGATGCTTACAAATTTGTTGTTTGTGGACACATTCAAGATGTACTGTAATGTTTTACGGTTACATCATCGAGGACGTTGTGGCAATGAAAGCTAAGGTGCTGCCTAAACAGATGCCATAAACTCATTTGTAAGCTAACTATATAAAATGTCCATTACAGGCAACTTCTCGGCAAGAACATGACCTAGATATCTAACATTAGCTAGTTAATTTCTTGCTATAGATTTTAGGTGAGATATATAGGTTTGTTAAAGCCATAGAAATGAGACATTTTAGCTATGTTGTAAGCTATACCTGTTGAATTCTTAGTTAGGAAGGAAACTACACTGATATGATAGTTGATTGTTAATAGTTGATGATAGTTAGCTATTTAGCTGAGATGAAATGGGCACTGCGGAGGTGGAACTCCTTGGATCAATTATCCCTCCCTTCTGTTGGCTTGGAAAGGTTTGATTAAATAGCATGTGGTAAAAACCAGTTCGGTTATAAACACTTCAGACACCCAAAAGCACAACATGACATTGTAGAAAATAAATTCTGGCAAGCTGTTCAAAATCAGTACAAATCACTAGGGTTTCCCGCTATGTTTTTGCAACCAGGAGGCACAGCTGATGTCAGAGAAATGTGTTTCAGTCAGGGATATATAATAAGTATATAATAAGTCAGTACAAACTTAATAATGGCTTGTATTAGTTTTTCCATAAACATTTTTTTGGTATTGGACTCAGACATTTAGGTCTGACTGTATTTGCAAAACAGTAGTATTAATTACTATTGGGTGTGTTTGTACAGTGCCACTTATTGTACTGATCATCGCATTTGGTGACGGAGTAACTCAATACAGTTCACTTCAAAGGAGATGCAGTTACACAAGTCTTTTTGTCTAACCTGGTCTTGACCACATTCTTGGGCAAAGGTCATAAATCGGTAAAATCCCCCTCAAACAATCTGGGGTCTTCTTGTGTAGTGAGGCCCAACGTTTGATACAGACTGAAGAGTTTCAGTGGGTTAGTGATACTGGATATAGTGATTCTTGTCTACTTTAAAGAAAAAGGACAAAATGTTCTGAAGGGATGTGAACTTTTAAAGCTGATAATAGATTAGGTAGGCGAGTCTGAAGAGATCTGAAGAAGGACAACAGCATTACGAGATGCATTATTCATCTATGCAGATAATCTATTCTATGCCAGTTTTTTACAAGGTAATGTGAAATGCTTTACAGTCAGCCACATCTTGTTATTCTACCTAGCAATTTTATTTCAAATCTTAACAGTAAACACTAACACACTGACACCAAACCCCAAACGGACACTGACAGGACACCAAGCCAATAGGATCTTCTAGGTTTACACCATTTGAAAGTTTAGGGATTGCCCTGTACAACTTTTCTTATAGCAAAATGCTATATAGTGTTATTTTACAGTAATATCAATCAGGCATTATTGTAAATTTACTGTTTCTTTACTGAAATAATTAACCTTCCTGTGGCAGAAGTTCAATGACTCAGAGTGCAAGAGGTTGTCTGCAGATCTTGATCAAGCTCAGCTCCAAGAACTTGCGATGTCAGCTTCCTGTTTTACAAGAACTGTTTATATAGAATTCCTGCTATGTCTGTAGACGATCCTATGAGTTATCTGGAGAAAGAGCAAGATTCCAGATCAATAGAGAATTTTTACCCTTGTCTCTTGCACACAGAGATTTCTCCAGATTCTCTGAATATTTTGATGATATTATGTACTGTAGATGATGAGATATTCATAGTCATTGCTATTTTACGTCGAGGAACATTATTCTAAAATTGTTCCACAAATTGTAGACACAGTTTTTCGCGGATTGGGGAACATCTGCCCATCTTTACTTCTGAAAGACTCTGCCTGTTTTTTATACCCAATCATTTTACTCACCTGTTGCTAATTAACCTCCAGCTGTTTTTCTTTAGTAATTTACTTTTCCAGCCTTTTGTTGCCCCTGTCCCAACTTTTTTGAGACGTGTTGCGGCGATAAAGTTCTAAATTACCTAATTTTGTTTTCTTAAAATGGTACATTTACACAGCTGAAGCATTTGATATTCTTTTGTGAATAACATATGGGGTTTATGAGATTTGCACATCATTGCGTTCTGTTTTTATTTAAATTCTACTCTGTGTTCTGTTTTTATTTACATTTTACACAGCGTCCCAACTTTTTTGGAATTGGTGTGGTAAATATATACTCAAAAATACTTATTTCACTCTTTAAATGAAAATAAATACACATCTATAACATTGACTATATAGTTTGCTGTTTCGAGGAGGAAAATATACATCACTCATCACAGACCTGATTTTTTGCTAACAATCACAGATCAAAGAGGTCAAAAATAACACAAAAGAGCGTTCTGAATTCTTAGTTAAGTCTGATGCAGCGATACACAATTTGCTTAATTTGTTAAAATGCAGTTGATTTAGTCGCCAACATATGTGTGGAAGCAGGGGTGTGGTCAGGCATCAGCTGTGGACGTACTGTAGAGGAAGGCGGGCCAAACCAACAGGTAATGCTTGATGATTCTCATCTATGTCTTATTATCACTAGTTTACTTATTTGTGTCTCTTTGTGCTTTCATTAACTGCTAATCAGAGAGTGACTGTGCAGGAAGATAAGCACTAGGCAAGCTAGTGATGGCTCCTTTTCAGGTGGTTTGTATGGGTTGAGCTTTTGGAAGTGTGCTGAAAAGTGTGGCGGCAAAATAAACACAACCCCCAAGATCAGCTAGAATTTCACCTTTCTCCTGAGTCTTCCTTCAATCTCTCACACACCAGGTTCTACCATATAATTTGCAATACACTCCTATTATGTTTGCTTCATGATCATTAATGTCACTAATCAGAACAAACTTACATTCAGTTATATCAGTAAAGCTTAAAGTTGTTTGTGAAAACCTATGTTGAAATTTCTTTAATTTGAATTCTGATGGAATCCAAGAAGAAGCAGTAGAAAAAGAAGAGGAAGAAGAAGAAGAAGAAGAAGAATCATTTATTTGTGACATACAGTAAAGAGTGTGCAATTTGAGTGTATAGACATATGTATCTGTATATGAGTAAATATGTTGGATGATGATAATCATGATGATGATGATTATGATGATGATGATGATGATGATAATGTGTGTGTGTGTGTGCAGCAGATGCTTGAATTGGCAACAACTGCCTAATGTCACTAATGGGACCCAATGTGAAGCTTTAAAAGCATAAATAAATAAAACAAATGGCTCTATATTACCCTCATTATTACCACACATGAGCAATTGCACTCAGATTAACTTTCTGATCTCTTAAATGAGTTAATGCATCCAATTTGCATTATGTTTTAATAGATACTTCAATACTTCAAGTCTAAATTCAATACTGTATATTAGATAAAAATGTATTTGTTTAAAAAAGGCAACGTTTTTCCAGTATTTAACTGTCCAAACGTTTCTGAGTCTGTGCCCCATGTAGTCTCAGATTCCAGTTCTAGGCTAAGAGAACTGGAACCCAATGTGATCTTGTGCTGTTGTGTTGTGCATTGCGAGATGCTTTTCTTCTCACCATGGCTGTAAATAGTTACTTGCTCTCAACTTGAACTAATCACCATTCTCCTCCAACCTCACTCATAAACAAAGAATTTCTGCCCCATGGATTGTTGTTGTTGTTTTTTTTGCCTTCTGTATAAACTCTAGAGTCTGTTGTGAGTGAAAAGCCCAGGAGATCAGCTGTTTCTGAAATGCTCAAACAGCCATGGCACCAACAACCATACCACTATCAAAGTCATTGAGATCACATTCTTCCCAATTCCTGTGTTTAAAGAACATAAGAAGACCTTGACCAGTGTCTGCATGATTTTATGCACTATGCTGCTGCCTGCTGCCACATGATTCGCTGATTTGATATGCTGCCCATAGCATACAATTCCACCAATTCAACACAGAACTACTTTCTTTATATTAAACAATCTTATTTGAAACAAAATGTATTGCTTTGCGAAGACATTTACGCGACTGAGACAGCATGTTTGAAAAGAGTTTTCAAACATATTATGTTCAATGACCTTTAAAGAACCTTTTTTCGCGAAATATCACCTGTCAAGTCACATTATTATAAATTTATTTGAATAATAAAATACAATATGGTGTGCCACAATCGGAAGGATTGTTTTTGCATTGCACCTTTTCAGTTTATGGTCTAAGCTTCCTATCATTGTTTTATGATCACAATCTCAATTCTGTACCTATTCTGCTTCTGGGATGAGTTCAGACAGAAATGATCAGGACATGATCAGGACATGAAATAAAACATTAATTTCCATATGCTAGATAATTTTTTCTCAGCCCTTTAATAAAGAGCTTCTCACACCCTGGCTCATAGGTCTTGAATCTAGATGCTGATCTAGGGGCTTTTCTTAATTTTTTGAGTGGTTTTGTCTTGTGGTTTTGAAGTGACATAACACTTTGAAAAGAGATATGCACTTATCATACATTTGATTAGTAGTTTGTGAATAATTTTATTAAATGACTAAATTTTTTGTTATGTACTGTATGCTGGATTAATGGGTGTGTTATCACAAAATATTTTTTTCTTCCATATAAACAGGGATTAGTGTATATTGTGTCAAAATCATGTTAATAAGGCATAAGTGTGTTCATAGGCTCAACCAATAAATAGTCCCTCTCCACCATAACTTTGCTTTTTATAGTTGGCCGTGTTGGGCTGTGTGCTCATTCTGATAAGACAAATGAGTAAAAGTACGTTTATACAACTTCTAATCAGCAGTGGCCATCCATCAGTATGGCTCAGCTCTTGTGTTTCAGGCTTAGAGATTATCTCTCCGCTAAACAACCATAGTACAATCACGTTCTTCTCTAAACGTCAAATAGCCCAAAGACCAGTTTAAGGCCAAAACAGATTAATGCTAGCCCGAATCTGCAAAAGCAGATTTAAAGCAAGAGATCTACTGCCAGTGTAATTTACGACAAGGCTGAGTGCAACAAAACTTATGCTTTGAAATTGACATTAATTAGTCCAAAGAGAACTGGAGTATTTCCACCACCACAGGCCATGCTAGATTTGATTCAGCCATTTTCGTTTGCTGTGATGAGGATTGTGGCATCTTAATGGGCAATTTTTCCTGATAGACATCCAGAATCACTCTGAAAGCCATTCAGGCCTGGAACCAAAAACAATCTCAACAGAATCGCCTGAAGGTTAGCATATAAATCTGTTTCTGTGTGTGTGTGTGTATGTGTGTGTGTGTGTGTGTGTGTGTGTGTGTGTTGAGAGAGGGAGAGAGAGTGAGACAGACAGACAGACATACAGACAGAAAATGTTTGTGAAATGGAGTGAAATTTGAGGCAAAAGTATTGAACAAAATGACACGGTCTGCAAAGTATAATATCTTAACAGTTTTAAGTATCTATCTATACATATACACCAATTAGCCATTACATTAAAACCACTGAAGTGAATAAAATTAAACAGGCACAGTAAACAGTCAGTTCT
Source organism: Noturus placidus (assembly GCA_022414735.1). Taxonomy (NCBI): domain Eukaryota; kingdom Metazoa; phylum Chordata; class Actinopteri; order Siluriformes; family Ictaluridae; genus Noturus; species Noturus placidus. The sequence continues at coordinate 23,993 of JAFFST010015924.1, read as the reverse complement.
CAAAGTTGATGTGTTGGAAAAAGGAAAAATGGGCAAGCATAAAGATCTGAGCGATTTTGACAATGGCCAGATTGCGATGGCTAAACGACTGGGTCAGAGCATCTCCAAAACGGCAGGAATTATTAATTAATTAAGTAATTAATTAGCTAACTCTTGCTGTCAGGACTAAATGTGCAGGTTCTAACTTATTATATGTATCGATTAAAGATTAACAAAGGTAATGGATGCCAAAACTAAACAAATGTATTTTACTTACCTTCTTAAATCATTATTATTATTATTATTATTATTATTATTATTATTATTATTATTATTATTATTATTATTGTTGTTGTTGTTGTTGTTGTTGTTAAATATTACTTGCAGCAAGGTCTGTATGTAGTAAAATTCAAACAATGACTGTTGAGATTTTTAGGCACACATCTGTTTGCCTTCAATTCACCCAGCTTTATAAAGTGCCTAAATTTAGATTGAATTCATCTGTGTGACATGATGAAACACCTAGCATGATGTGACGAGAGTAAACTTCCTGTCTCTCCAAAGATAAGTGCGGTCTTTAATCCTTCAAAAGAATAATTGAACTACTCTGAAGGGAAATTAGATTTTTCCTTCATTATGCTGACATTTATGCAAAACTACATGGGAAGGCTCTTTTATTTTAACACTGGGATATAAACATGAACTTCAGCAACATCCATCTTAAGTTTATGACAGCACATGCAGAGTCAAAAGAGCACTAAATAAGGTAATAGTCTTCTCCATGACATTTGGTGAAATGGAATTATAGTCTAACGCTCAAGCACCATATGGCAAAACTAGGAGATATGCACACCTGATATGAAATATTAAACATGGCCTTTTAGAGTGATGCAAAGTGACTTATCGGTTGAGACAAGAAGGAAATTGGTTTATGCTCAAATATGCCCAAGCAAAGGGAGGCTGGAATACAATACATATTCACATGCTAATGCAGGACATTTGTCTGCAAGGCGGTGGGCCGTATTATTTGACTTTATTCTCTGCGTCACAAGTGCTAACTCAGGCAGCAGATTAGCAAGAGAATGAGTGCGAGGGTGCATGCGTTTCTTTTTAATGTGCAGCAGGAGCCTGCTGTGTAGTCTACGAATACAATTACCCAGCATTTCCATTCTGTGGATAATCAATGCTCAGGCGTGAAGGAGCGTGTTGGGTAATGGGACTAATTACAGGAGTGTGCAGGTGTTCCTCTGTACAATAATAAACGCCTGCCGGCTTGGCATTAATGAATGGATTTCATCATAAATGTGCATACATTCATATGCAAATTGATCAAAGCTAAGACTATATGAAGCAGAATTATTGCTGTATTCCTCTGGACTGAATGGCCTTGATTTATCCGCAATGTCATTGCACAGGTGTATGCCGGTTTGAATAATCCCATAATGTGACTGCTATGGGAACAGAAACTGGGCAAGATAGATAGACAGACCTACATACAGTGCCCTCCACTAATATTGGCCCCATTGTTAAATATGAAAGAAGGCTGTGAAAAATTGACTTTATTGTTTAACCTTTTGATCTTTTGTTCAATATTCAAAAAAACAATCTGCTCTCATAGATATCAAACAATTGCAAACACAACACGGGTTTATATATAAAAATATCTTGTTAAATGTAGATGTGCAACAATTATTGGCACCCTTTTAGTGAATTCTTTCTGCTACCTCCCTTTGCCACGGTAACAGCTCTGAGTCTTCTCCTATAATGCCTGATACCTCATCAGAGAATACATGGCAAGGGATCTGAGACCATTCCGCCATACAGAATCTCTCCAAATCCTTCAAAATGTCTGAGTCTGTGTCTAGTTCGAGTACAAATTTACCTGAGTGAGTGACAATTCTGATTTTGTTCATAATTGGACTCGAGTATGGGATCGAGTCACACAATTCTACTAATTAGTAATATGCTTGACTAAAGTAAACCACTATGAGCACCATCTGTCCGTATTGGCATACTTAAAGAAAACATTAAGAAATCAACCTTGTTTTCAGTGCTGGCTTGGAGACTGTCAAAGGCAATCCTATAAGGTCGGGTTATTATTCAGACTCAATAAATTCATCAAGTTTTTATCAGCCAGTATTTGTAAAATAACCCCATCAAACTAAAACGAGACTGAAATCCCTTAAGTACTGAATACTGACCTTTAAATTTTCTTAAAATGTTGATATGAGCTAATAAAGCATTAAATTACATTATAAACAAGGAATCTAGTAAACAGTACAGAAGTGACCGATTTAATCAATGATTATTGAAAATGTGGATGATGCTGATAATCAAAATGAGAATCCTTTTATTATTGTGAATGTATAATTCTTTTACATTGAGCAGTAATCTTGTTTTTTCTCATGAGTAGATTAGGTTATAAATGTAGAGGTGGGCGTTTCTCAGTGGAACTGGACTGAAATGTGATTAAGGAAAGTCTGTTTACAGAACCATGCATCCCTGTCATGTATGCTGTTCACACTCATAGACTGTTGATTTAGAAACATATTGGATGTAAATCACCTCTAAACCCCCCAAAATTAGTTCGCCTATTCTATGTACCCTCTTCTGCATGAGCTCATAGACACCCATGATTGGGTAGTGTTGCTGTGATTCACAGAAGATGGAAAGTATGGCAATCCCCTCAACCTATTTCCCGACAATAGGGCTAATGTTTTTTCTGTTGCACCAAATTGACTATTATCCTGATTTCTCATACTTCGTTAAGAGTTGCGCCTCCCAATCCAACAGGGCTAATGCTGATCGATATGTGTACCTAAGTGTGTATAGATAGATAGATAGATAGATAGATAGATAGATAGATAGATAGATAGATAGATAGATAGATAGATAGATAAGTGCATGAATGTCATGAATGACATGATGAGTGTTCTGTAATATTTTAGTGGTTAAGTATGCTTGTGTTTTACATCAGTAATGGATTTCCCTAATTCCCTTTTACTTGATGCCTGCTAATGTCAGTGATTTTCAGAAGAAGGTCAGAATTCATTTGAACTTGTATGCCATTCTTAATTAAGTAAACCATATAGAAATCTGAATGTGTTATAACAACTTATGTATGAAAATGTCAGCATTCGACTATGTAAAAGACATCACACATACAGTATAAACTAGCTCAAACATGTTCTTTTGTCTTTTAAACTTAAAAAATATAAGATTGTTAGAATAAGTCATAATATTTTGTTTAAAAAAAATAACAATACTGTATATTGGAGGAAAATGTCATAATATCTGATTGAGAAAAATACTGCAACATTTTTTCCTTATAACATTATGACTTTTCTCAAATATTATGACTTAGCATCATGTTTTTTTGACTTTATGCTAATGAAAATATATATATATATATATCTTTTATACAGTGGCCCTAAAATGCTGTCTTAGTAGTAGACATGAATGCAAACAAAACTTTATCCATCCTTATTTAATGATGTCTCCAACATCACCCTCAATGTTTTCCTCATTAATGACCATTTAAACCACTAGCAAACCCATGACTTCACCACTGAACACTTTTTACTGTAGATCTCAGTATCGGAGTGCTTACAACCGAACATGCAACTTTTGGGACCTAATTAATAATTAAGCAAATAACATATAATTTACATAATCCAAACTCATTAATTTTTGAGTACTATCCAATTGTGCTACTTTACACTGCTGATAATTTGTTAATGAGATGTAGTAAGATGTTATAGTGCACAATTGTAGAAAGAAATAAAAAATATTTTAACTTCTTAGAGGTTTGTAACTACAGGGAAACTAAAAGGGAAGATAAAAGGTTACAATATTAAATCTGGACCCATAGGCTTGGAGTTTAGACTTTTTCTCCTGTATTATGAGGTCACAAAGGGTGCATAATGTCAAAAATGATACACAAAGATAAATGAACTAAGACAGAGTGAAAAAAGAATGGAACAGAATAAGACAGGACATGCTCTTATACGGTGGGCGCATGGTCACTTAGTGGTTAGCTCGTTTACATCACACCTCCAGGGTCGGGGGTTTGATTTCCACCGTGGCCCTGTGTGTGTGTGGAGTTTGCATGTTCTCACCGTGCTGCGGGGATTTCCTCCGAGTACCCTGTGTTTCCTCCCCCAGTCCAAAGAAATGCATTGGGTTGGCATGATTGGCATGTCCAAAAGTGTATGAATGGGTGTGTGAATGTGTATGTGATTATGCCATGGGATAGATTGGCACCCTGTCCAGGGTGTACCCTGCCTTGTTCCCGATGCTTCCTGGGATTAGCTCCAGCTTTCCCGTGACCCTGAAGGAAGGATAGGCGGTATAGAAGATGGATGGATGGATGGATGGATGCACTTATAGGAAAATAATCAATGGTATTAGTGTTACTACTCCAAAGTTAAAACTAGTTTCCCATAACAGCACATCCCAATTAAAGTGCTTTATTCCTTTTCTATCACAACATGATGTCAACTCTAACAATTGTTTTAATTATTAAAGAACAGCACTTTATTTTATCCATTTATAGTTACATTTAATGTTGTTGGACATCTACAAAGCAAGTTTGTTCCTGTTCTAGGAGCTATATAGACAGTTCTCCGTCCTTAAAATTTCCTGTATTAGAAAAATGAAAGGAACATCTTTACGTCTAACACTGGATACACCTTCCATAAACGCTAAATAAATGTCTCCTTACAGAAATTTCACCATTTCGATGGATTATACATTGTTGGGAAATTCATAAATTCCTGAGAAAGAGTTGTTTCTATAGAAACAATAACATACTAACATATTTATTAAAAGCAAAATGATCAGATATTTTATCATAAATATGTTTTATAGCCTCTGGTAGGGTTGTTAAATAATACATTTTTAGAAATAAGATGGAAAAGGACCCCAACAACCCTTTCAATGTTCAGGGATTCTTCTGATAGTATTTCTGTATGCACAGGCTGGTGTGTATATATAAGACATTGAGAAAATATGCCAGAAATAATAATGAATTTTACCCCTCAAGATAGGTTTCATTTTTAACACTATTACTTTACTTTCAGGGTCAAAATGGCCTGAACACCACCTCCACAACATAAATATTCATCAATTATTTTCAAGTTTATTTGAGAAACCATTTACATGTCTTGCAAGATCAATGTAACAGTAGTTTATGAAAATATCATGTTTTAAAACAGGTACATTTTCTATAATGTGAGGCCCAAATTCAGTAGTGGCTCATGATCATAAATTTTGGTTGGGCAGCTCGACATAAACTCAAAATAAATCTGAAATGTTATCATACTTGACTTGCTATAGACTAATCCCATCCATACATCCATCCATCCACTTTCTGTACCATTTTCTGTATCCTACACTGGGTTGTTTGGAGCCTGTCCCAGGGGACTCAGGACACAAGGTTTGGGACACCCTGGATCGGGCACAATCATACACACATTCACATACTATGGGCAATTAAGAGATGCGAATCAGTGTAAAGTGCATGTCACATATCACAGGCATGCTGACTGCACTTACACTTTTCTTTTGTTTGTGGAAATTTATTACACTTAATTATGATTATTTTTCTGTCTATTAGCACTGATTATAAAAGGTGGAGCCAACCTGTCCTTACTGATGAGCCACCGCTGCACAATTTACCCAAATTAAATTAAATTACCAAAAAATACCCCACAAAAAACCCCCACCCAAACTTCCAATAAAAGGAATGAAATTACTGTCATTAGTGTTATGACAGCAAAAGTTATTCAATGTTAAAACACTTAATAGCCTCAATTAAACTGCTCACTTAACATTTTTTTTTTCATCGACTAACAACAGAATCCATCTGTCTGACTTTAAGGAATATAGACATACCCGGCTCACTTTATCTGGCACGTAACACACCAACACACACTTCTGTGTCATCACCTCTGTAAAAAATCCACACATCTGCTGGTTAGTTTAAAGAGAGAGAGAGCAAATGGGGTGAGAGAGAAAACGAAAGAGAAAGAGACACGAGATTAGCATGCAGAAAGAGTTGGATGTGAAGTGTGTGTGTGTGTGTGTGTGTGTGTGTGTGTGCGCGTGTGTCTGTTTGTGTGTGTTTGTGTGTGTGTGTGTGTGTGTGTGCGTGTGTGTGTGTACGAGGATGGCCATTTCTACTTTGCCATCTAATTTGGGCCTCAGAAAATACGCTGATGAGGAAGTAAGAGAATCGAACAAACAAGCTCTCTGCAGACAACATGGCCTTTAGAAGAGTGGTTTTTATTAGCCCTAGCTTTTGGTCAATGCACGCACACACACACACACACACACACACACACACACACACACACACACAGAGAGAGAGAGAGAGAGAGAGAGAGAGAGAGAGAGAGAGAGAGAGAGAGAGAGATGTTGAGCTCAGCAGTACATGTGTTTATTTTAGGACACACACCTGCACCTGAAGCACTGTGTGTTTGATAAGATGTGATGGACCTCTGTAAAGAATAACACGTGTGCCTTTATTGTGACACATCATTACAGTGCTGAGAAACAATCAGCATATGAAGCATTCACGTTTCCTGAGTACCAGAAAAGCTTTAGAAAAATAGGTTGCATGAATAACATGCTTAGTTTATGTAACAACCACTATTTCTGTAGCAAGCATGAGCTAGAGATACTCACAGAGAGTCTTTTCATGGAGATATTTCTGTGAATTACGATCACACTCCTTAGCATGGGTCAGAACTTTAGAGCTCCATGGGAAGAAAGAAGAAAATACTGAACATCCCTAGCATTTATGTATTTTGTGTAGGCCACATTTTCACATTGGAGTACAATTCAATGAGCCAATCACCATATGAATCTGGAATGATTAACAATTTCAAAGGTGTTTCGAGCTCTCAGATATTGCCTGATCCCCAAGGAGCCCTGCCCCCTTAGTAACCTTTCGTCTCGTCTCGATTTTCTCACTTGAAAATGAGGAATGCTTTGAGTTCATTAATATAAAATAAAATCTAGCAATGTATATTCAGCCTAGCTAACATTAGACAGTTACATATTTAACATCAACTTACTATATTTATGAGGGATTCCACTACAATTCCCGAATAGTCCCATGGTTGACCATTTACAGCCACATTTTTAAATGGAATTCCTAATAAATATAGTTAACAGTTAAATATACTTTTATTGCCTTATATTAGCTAGAAAAGTATTAAAAAAGATTACATATGCCTCCATCCATCCATCCATCCATTTTCTGTACCGCTTATCCTACACTGAGTCACGGAGGAGACTGGAGCCTATCCCAGTGAACTCTGGGCACAAAGCATTGGGACACCCTGGATGGGGTGGCTATGTACAATTTGGAAATTCCAATCAGACTGCAACATGTCTCTTTGGACTGAGGGAGGAAACCAGAGTACCCGGCAGAAACCCCCATATACACGAGGAGAGCATGCAAACTCTGCACACACAAAGCTGGGATTCAAACCCCACCCCAGAGGTGCGAGGCAAACATGCTCACCACTAAGACATATGCCTCCAATTAAGTGTTCAAATAAAACACTTGATTTAGTGATAATGATGATTATAGTGATAAAAACAGATGTATTCAAACAGCGTGAACAAGCCTGTCTCCGTAGAAACTGGAGTGCATATAAATATACAGGAAATTACAGTAACCAATAGGTGGTTGGGGGTGGGAGCTCCTCTGTTATAGTTGTGCTGTAGACCAGGGCTAGGATCTGCTTTTTTTCTGGGGGCCAAATGTTCAAAAGATACAATATATATGGGCCTAACCTTTTCCACGTGCTATTATTTTTCTCTTAAGTGGGAAGACAAACTCGAGACAATCCACTAACAAATGTGAAAAAAAAAAAAAATTATAAGCCAGATCCATATCACCTTGCAGCTCTCGCCTGGTATCCCACTGAAGCTAAGCAGAGTTGAGAGCCTGCCCAGTACATGGATGGGAGACCTCCTGGGGAAAACTGAGATTGCTGCTTGAAGTGGTATTAGTGAGGCCAGCAGGGGGCGCTCACCCTTTGGTCTGTGTGGGTCATAATGCCTGGGGAATTATAGTAATGGGGTCACGATACTGTAAAAAAAAAAATAAACAGCACGGTCTTACGAATGAGACGTTAAACAACGTCCCGACGCTCTGTGGTCATTAAAAATCTCAGGACACTTCTTGTAAAGATTAAGAGTACAACCTGGGTGTCCTGGTGAAATGACTCTTATCTATCATGCCCCCCTAATAATCTCCATCCTTGATTTGTCTACATCACCTCTCCACCAATAGCTGGTGTGTGGTAGGGATTCTGGCGTGCAATGGCTGCAGTTTCACCATCCAGGTGGATGCTACACACTGGTGGTGGTTGAGAAGATTTACACCTCATACAATATAAAGTGCTTTGAGCGCCTAGAAAAATGCTATATAAATCCAAGTTCTTCTTCTTCTTCTTCTTCTTCTTCTTCTTCTTCTTCTTCTTCTTCTTCTTCTTCTTCTTTTTCTTCTTCTTCTTATTATTATTATTATTATAAGTGTTTCAAGTGTTTAAGTGCTTCATTTCATTTTCTTTGTATCTTTACAACATTACATAAAAATAAATCAGAAACTTACAGTACATTAATGCCTGTATTCTATGCATACAATGAATAAGTTTATCTGTCCTGTCAAATAGATTGTTTATTCTTAAACTACATGATATTTCCATTTCCATTTCTAATCATTTACCACGGAAAATTGTTGCAAAGCAAATGTGTTTGCTTCCCCTTCTGAGATTTTAATGAACAGATACTTTCCAGTGTTCACTTGGTGAGTTTCATAATCAAAGTGTTTGGAGTGACATTTTGTTATCTAGATAGCCTGGATTCATTGTCTTAAAATTAAATATGCGTTAGCATAAAAGTCAATGCACTAGTTATCTATGGTGACACAAACAATTTTTAAAAAGTTTTTGTCAACAATTGCCACTCTGTAATTGTCTGTAGACAGCACAGCAGGAGATCTCATCTCTCTTAATGAGGGTTTAGATAATTCTAGTTTATTGTGGCAAAAAGGTCAAGTATTTAGTTTTTTTTTTCAAAAATGTGGGACGCCAGTTGAATAGACACTGTGGTCATGTATATTTCGTCTTTCTACTATATTTGGTCATATTGATTTTAATTCTTAACATTTCTCTAATGGCTCAGTGATGGTCTACACTTACCAATTCACTTGGCCCACATATCATCACGGAATAACAGTCATGAACTCATCATGAACAAACCAGGCTGCCAGAACACAGCCGGAACTCCTTCACTGAGCATACAGCTGAGCCACTTTCCAGCCAAAACTGAAACGATGCACAAGCGGTAGTTGCATTTGGGGCAATTTGTCCCATATTCCATACACCATTAAAAATAGTTTAACATTTTGACCCTTATGCTTGCCAATGCCATAACTGGCCTAATACGCTCAAAATCAACCATATTTGGCCCATAATATTCTGCTATCTGGGTTACATTTATCCTAAGTGACAAAATTATATTGTTATGATCATCCTGAGCTTACAAACTGCTTCCATGATATGAACCTGAGCCTTAGTCAGATTTCTTTTCTCAGTTTTGCCTCACAGGGAAGTTTAAGCATGCAACAGAAATCCCTGTAGGTAGGTTTGCTTAATTCAGGACACGAGGCACCTTTTATAATTTCTGCCATCCGAAGCGAAACAGTCATTTGCATGTAAATTAAATTCAGTTTCACTGCAGTGGCCAACTCCGTGGCATCTGAACGGATATAAGACGCAGTATTAATGTGTGCAAATCCTACGCACAAACAGCTGCTAACAAACCGTGTGGTGTAGGCATCCGGCTCACGTAAAAGACCAAGTGTGTCCACATGATTAATTCCAAATGACTAAGTGTGAGAAGAGAGTGTGGGCTTCACTCCATCTGTATCCTGAATTCCACCCAATGCGAGAAATCAACCTAATCAGTCTGTATGTTTTCTCCAAATTAAATAATTCTGTAAGCAGAATAATGTAAGTTTAAAATAATGTCCAGTGTTACAAATGTACAATAAATTAGAGTAAAATTATGATGCATCCTGTAATGTTTTAGTCTTTTACACAATCTTACCTCCTTTTCAAAATCTGATTTTTTCTAAAGAATTCTAGGATTGATTTTTAAATGGATTTTCCTTATTTGCATAGGCTGGATTAACAATTTACATTTTTGCATGTAAAAGCCATGTCATGTATGTAAAAAAAAGCATGTATGTAAAATCCATTTTTAACTAGTTTAGAGTTTATTTTTTTTAGGTAAGATGTGTTGTATTATGATTTGAATGTTTTTTTTTTTGTTGTTGTTTTTTTGCTATCTTGTTTTGGTGGACCCAACAAAGTATTTCAACAATTTAATAAAATATTCAAAATACAGTGCCTTGCGAAAGTATTCGGCCCCTTTGAACAGTTCGACCTTTTGCCACATTTCAGGCCTCAAACATAAAGATATAAAACTGTAATTTTTTGTGAAGAATCAACAACAGGTGGGACACAATCATGAAGTGGAACAAAATTTATTGGATATTTCAAACCTTTTCAACAAATAAAAAACTGAAAAATTGGGCAAGCAAAATTATTCAGCCCCTTTTAGTTAATACTTTGTAGCGCCACCTTTTGCTGCGATTACAGCTGTAAGTCACTTGGGGTATGTCTCTATCAGATTTGCACATC
>JAFFST010015914.1:5000-14247 GCA_022414735.1 Noturus placidus | reverse complement strand
ACTCTCCTCACTCTCCTCACACTCCTCTCTCTCCTCACTCTCCTCACACTCCTCACACTCCCCACACTCCTCACTCTCCTCACACTCCTCACACTCCCCACTCTCCTCACACTCCCCACTCTCCTCACTCTCCTCACACTCCCCACTCTGCTCACACCCCTCACTCTCCTCACTCTCCTCACACTCCTCACCCTCCCCACTCTCCTCACTCTCCTCACACTCCTCACACTCCCCAATTTCCTCACATTCCTCACACTCCTCACACTCCTCACACTCCCCAATTTCCTCACATTCCTCACTCTCCTCACTCTCCTCACTCTCCTCACTCTCCTCACTCCCCTACTCTCCTCACTCTCCTCACTCTCCTCACACTCCTCACACTCCTCACTCTCCTCACACTCCTCACTCTCCTCACTCTCCTCACTCTCCTCACACTCCTCACACGCCCCAATTTCCTCACATTTCTCACACTCCTCACACTCCCCAATTTCCTCACATTCCTCACTCTCCCCACACTCCTCACACTCCTCACACTCCCCAATTTCCTCACACTCCTCACTCTCCTCACACTCCTCACTCTCCTCACACTCCTCACACTCCTCACTCTCCTCACACTCCTCACACTCCCCACTCTCCTCACTCTCCTTACACTCCTCACTCCCCTCACACTCCCCAGACTCCTCACACTCCTCACACTCCTCACACTCCTCACACTCCCCAATTTCCTCACATTCCTCACACTCCTCACTCTCCTCATTCTCCTCACACTCCCTACTCTCCTCACTCTCCTCACACTCCTCACACTCCTCACACGCCCCAATTTCCTCACATTCCTCACACTCCTCACACTCCCCAATTTCCTCACACTCCTCACTCTCCTCACACCCCTCACTCTCCTGACTCTCCTCACACTCCTCTCTCTCCCCACTCTCCTCACTCTCCTCACGCTCCTCACTCTCCCCACTCTCCTCACACTCCTCACTCTCCTCACGCTCCTCACTCTCCTCACACTCCTCACACTCCCCCCTCTCCTCACTCTCCTCACTCTCCTCACACTCCCTAGTCTCCTCACTCTCCTCACACTCCTCACACTCCTCACACTCCTCACTCTCCTCACACTCCTCACTCTCCTCACACTCCTCACACTCCCCACTCTCCTCACTCTCCTCACTCTCCTCACACTCCCCACTCTCCTCACTCTCCTCACACTCCTCACTCTCCTCACACTCCTCACTCTCCTCACTCTCCTTACTCTCCTCACACTCCCCACTCTCCTCACTCTCCTCACTCCTCACACTCCTCACACTCCCCAGTCTCCTCACTCTCCTCACACTCCTCACACTCCTCACACTCCCCAATTTCCTCACATTCCTCACACTCCTCACTCTCCTCATTCTCCTCACACTCCCTACTCTCCTCACTCTCCTCACACTCCCTACTCTCCTCACTCTCCTCACTCTCCTCACACTCCCCACTCTCCTCACTCTCCTCACTCTCCTCACACTCCTCACACTCCCCACTTTCCTCACATTTCTCACACTCCTCACACTCCCCAATTTCCTCACATTCCTCACTCTCCCCACACTCCTCACACTCCTCACACTCCCCAATTTCCTCACTCTCCTCACTCTCCTCACTCTCCTCACTCTCCTCCCACTCCTCACACTCCTCACACTCCCCACTCTCCTCACTCTCCTCACTCTCCTCACACTCCTCACTCTCCTCTCTCTCTTCACACTCCTCACACTCCCCACTCTCCTCACATTCCCCACTCTCCTCACTCTCCTCACACTCCCCACTCTGCTCACACCCCTCACTCTCCTCACTCTCCTCACACTCCTCACTCTCCTCACTCTCCTCACTCTCCTCACTCTCCTCACACTCCTCACACGCCCCAATTTCCTCACATTCCTCACTCTCCTGACTCCTCACACTCCTCACACTCCTCACACTCCCCAATTTCCTCACATTCCTCACTCTCCTCACTCTCCTCACTCTCCTCACACTCCCTACTCTCCTCACTCTCCTTACACTCCTCACACTCCCCACTCTCCTCACTCTCCTCACACTCCTCACACTCCTCACACTCCCCAGTCTCCTCACTCTCCTCACACTCCTCACACTCCCCAATTTCCTCACATTCCTCACTCTCCTCACTCCTCACACTCCTCACACTCCCCACTCTCCTCACACTCCTCACTCTCCTCACACTCCCCACTCTCCTCACTCTCCCCACTCTCCTCACACTCCTCACACTCCTCACTCTCCTCACAATGTCACTAAAAGCTAACTGAAATGATGATTCACAATTGTTCATTAATGTTTTTTATGTTCATTCAACTTGAAAGGAATGATGGATGGATGGGTGGATGCATGTAATAAATCCATGGAAACGGATCACTCAATTTAGTGGGGGGGGGGGGCTCACACGACCTCTCACACACTCTCCTTAAAACGTTAGACAAAATAGCTGAATAATTCTTAGAACATACTTAGTAAGTAATATATATATACGATATATAACTACTTATACTATAATAGTATTTTATGTGTTTTATAAACAAGATTATGAGTTCCACTCCATACACTCTGTTTGTTAATGTCGCTTTAATATTAGAAAATGCCGAATCATGTTTCTATGGAGACCGATCATATCACTACTACTGGAATGGGGGAGCATGGCGCGCGAAGCACTGTCTCTAATCCGTTTTAAATAGCGGATTATACACGGGAAATGGACTCTAGTTATATGTTAATACATTTTTTAAATTATATATATATATATATATATATGTTGCATATAAATAATAAACACAGGAAATACATTCGTCCTCCGCTGTGACGCTGAATGTTTCTATGGTAACGGATCATTCCACTCAACCACAACAGAGGGCGCTGTCTATTAAACCTTTATCTGTGCGATTTAAAAATAATAATAAAATAGATTCTAACATGTTCGCAACCTGTCCATCAATTAAACATATCAATATTACATATATTTCAATAATATGTATTGAATTAATACCATAATTAATAAATCTATCATTTAATAACATTGTATTGATGCAACTCTTTGGTCCAAAGTGTAATTTTTTTAGTCAGCCGCAAGATGGCGACAGTAAAAATAATAGCTACTTATAGTCTTTCATTTTTTTTAATCTCTCTAAAGCACATAAAAGAGTCAGCTGCGATGTTTAGAATAGGTTAAGAAATATTGTTCATATATTTACTCAATATACTGTTTGTTGTTTTATTGTATAAGAAGTGTATAATAATTTAATCGTTCTATGTCTTTGGTTATAGGTGTACTTCACGACATGGCCACGAGATGGCGACAATACACGTGAAAACTCGTAATTTGACCTTTTTAGAAAATTAAACAAATAAACAAGAGTGATTTCGACTTTTTAAATTAATGTTGATGCACTCAGATTACTTCTAGCGGTTTTATGTCTCCATTTCAGTATGTTCAACGTATCCGCATGGTATCGTATTTTAATCATCTTTTTTTTTTTTAAACATTGTAATGCTATGTCGAAGGCAGCAGGCTGTAGTTTCATCACTCAGCCACCAGGAGGCGGAACTGAACGTTAAAGCGCTGGAACAATGTTTGACGTGGTGGCGAAGAAGAAGCAACGCCAGCCGAGTGGAGTGCAGCTACGACAGGTTGGTGAGGATACACGCTCTAATTCCCGCTCATGTGTTTGATAACACTCTGTATAATGAGCTGATGTTATTCAATACCTTTGAGTGTGTATTTGTTGTGTGTTTAAAGCGCTCCTGAGCACACAGCGCCACCCAGCGGCGTGCTGTTAGCTGTTTTAGCCCGTTAGCATGTGAACAGCCCTGACAGGAGCATCAGCCCGACATTAATCCGAGTTCCAGTCACAAGGCAGGACTTCTTCATCTGTGAGACAGCTCCTGCATACTTCTTGTGCTCACATTGGACTTGCACTTGATTGATGGGGATTAGCATGTGGCTAGCATGTAGCTAAAGTGCTGTGACATTCCTCTGTGAGTGCGTGATAAACACATCCAATGTGCAGAGTTAATAGCAACACATCTGAGGGCGTAAATAAACCGTGTCCCGCTGCTTTTATCTCTCTTTACTGTCATGTCCTGCCTAAATGTACAGCAGGATGTGACGTCATCGCAACAGTGATGATGTCACGGGTTAGGAAGGAACAGGGTAGTGATGGAGGTTCAGGAGTGCAGGTCATCCTCATGGAGAAAGGAAGTCCGTTTTTTATCAATATGAGCATTAGAAACGCCCTCAGGCGTACAGGCTCCGCCCACCACTCATGCATATTAACTCGGATTGGACCTTGCGCCTGTCACGTGCTTATCATTGCTATCATTTTTGTTCCATTTTATTGAAATTCTGTTTTTAATAAAAAATGTTTTTACATGTAAAGAACTTCATGGACCTGAATTAAACACCTGACTGAGAGCTCGTAACGTGTGTGTGTGTGTGTGTGTGTGTGTGTGTGTGTGTGTGTGTGTGTTTAGGCGTGGCGATGCCTAAGAAGTTCCAGGGTGAGAACTCGAAGTCGGCGGTGGCGCGAGCTCGGAAAGCCGAGGCCAAAGCTGCAGCGGACGCAAAGAAACAGCAGGAACTGGAGGACGCGCTGTGGCAGGAGAGCGACAAGCACGTGCTGAAGAAAGAGCAGAGGAAGGTCAGGGTCTTCATCATCATCATCATCGTCTTCATCATCATCTGTGCACACTCCACTCACTCCTCTAACACATGGTCTGATGAGAAGTTAAATAATGAGTGTGTGTGTGTGTGTGTGTGAGAGATGTTTTCAGCCAATCAGAACACACCGAGAGGAAGTCTCGGTTTAGAAATCCACGTTCTGATGACATCACTGATTAGCGGTGTGTCGCTGTGTGCCGGACGACCAGACCCATAAAATATCCAGCTTTTCTCACTAGGCTAGTTTGGAGTCGCTAGCCGAGGGGAGACACAGCTAAGTGATCACTGTATGTGTTTATCTGCTACAGAGTCATGTAGATCTCATTATCTTTTTCTGCTCACGTCACGCTCACGTCACGCTCACGTCACGCTCACGTAAACTGGAACTCATATAGACGTTTACACGCCTTGTTCTCCTGCTCAGCATCAGAGGATGTTACAGTTTCAGCTCCTTTACTGCTTTAAATAAATAAAACTCACCGTGTATCCATTTTTCCTCACACGGACTGTGAGTTAGCGTTCGCCAGATCTGAGAGACCGTCAGCCAATAAGACGCGAGTATTTCCTGTAAACGCTGTCTGATTGGTCCCGCCTCCGTTCACTGAAGATATAAAATTACAGGCGTCTTTTACTGACGTTCAGTTACATCGTGACATCCATATGAAACGTAACGCATTACATGACTGCGTTGTCAGAAACAGTCGTTAGACTGCAGTAACGCGTTACACACCGCTCTGATGTTTAACGCCATCACGCTAAACGTGTTAAAGCTCCGAGTTACTGCTTACACCTGGACCTACTACTCCACCTTCTGAACAGCTCATCAGTTGTCTGAGATGCCGTCATGGCGATGAGTTAATGACCCCAAAAGCTGCTGATGTCACCAGTTCATGGTTTAAGACCTGCAGCATTGTGGGTAAAAAAAAAAAGAACGCTCTGTATGTACACCACTGAAGTGTTTCTCTGAACTGATTTTAGTCTACAGGAATAACTTTCAGCACACACACACACACACACACACACACACAGAAGAAACGTTGTACAGAGTAGATGTGTAACAGTGAACGCCACTGTGCTGTTTGTGTGCAGAGCTGCGAGTCCCTCGGTGAACACCAGGGGGCGATCAACTCACCTTCCTAAAGCTCTCTGTTTATTTCATTCATTTATTTTGTTATTTATTTGGTGTTTTGTTTTGTGTTTTTTTGCATTTTGTTTTAGAAATAATCCTCAAGCGCACTGTTAAAATTACAGCACGAATAAAAAGATATAAAATAAATCAGATCAGATTTCCGTGTGAATGAAATGTGGTGTGAGATGAGACGCTTTATTAATCGCTCACAGAAACCGCTTCATTACAGCAGATTGAAGTCGCATACGAATAAGAAAGAATACGTCCTCACGTCCTCGGGGTTTCATTTGAGGAAGCTAAAATAAATAAATAAGTAAATTCGTGTGAAACGTGCAACAAGAATTTTTATATTTTATTTAGTTTTTTATATCAAGAGCAGATTAATATTTATATCAGACCTGTGTCTGATCGCTTCCGTTTTTTCAAGTTAAACATTTTTTGATACAAAGAACCATTTCCTTTTTATTTCCGTCTTCGTCTTTATTTACACTTCCACCCAAGTCACCTTCACTTTTCTGCTCCTGGCGGATTCCACGTTGTTTTATTCGCATCACTGTACTAGATATCACTCTCCATCTGTCTCCTGTCCGGAGAGTGCTTTATTTATTTGATGTTTATCTGATCCCGGATCCGATCCAGGCGGCTTCCTGCGCTGCGGACGAGATCATGTGACCCTGCATCCCAGACCTTTAAGCTTTCTCAGGAAATGAAGCGCCACAAAACCCGATACAAACCCAATCCTCTCGTGCTGAAATCCTGATCTGATCACCTCATCTACCGGTCTCACCTACCTGTCTCACCTACCTATCTGTCTCTCTCTCTGTCTTTGATTGGCCGCATCTCTTTGACTCTATCTCTTTCATCTCGGCGTTCCGTGGTGATTGGACTATTTTTAGATCATCCAAGCTTGGGTTGGTCGGTGTGGCAAACCTTTACTCTGATTGACGTGTGTGTGTGTGTGGTGTGTGATGACCTTTAACCTCTGTCGCTCAGTGAGGTTGTTAATGGGGTTTTTTCTTCTAAGTGAAGGTCAGTGAGAGAACCAGATCCAGATGTTTAGTTGAGATGGAGAAATGAAGATGTTCATTCTGAGGGATTTTAACTCCACAGCTGCAGACCGAGAGTTTAATGGAGTCACTGCAGTGGTGCCTCATGGGGGTGTAGGGGGTGTTGGAGGACTTTCCAGGTCGATAGGTATAACTCCAGTTCTTTAGGTGTGTGAGAGACTCTGACCTTCTTCCAGTCGTGTGAAGTCTCCACGCAGAACCCCTTCACCGACCGACCGCACATCGCTGTGTGACCTCTGAGGCGCACCGGGGCATCACGTGGGAAAGTCTGCTTCAGCACGACACTCGGAGAAATGTAGGGCTCGTGGATGTTAATTTGGGACGCGCATGTCTCCGGGGGACAGAACACATGGCTTGATTTAACCGTGTTACTGTGGCAGCAGACACTCGGGAGCTCTCTGACGAGTGTGTTGTCTTTCCTCTGACATCACTTCCTAGCTGTTAGCAAGACAACCGTTCTACACGCCCTGAGCACTGAGGTGTCTTTCAGGTGTGTCCTTCAGTCTGATCACGGCCTCGGGCGTCGACAAGTGTGATGAGGTCTTTTTGTCCCCTCGGCCAGCTCCACTAGGGGTCACTCCAGGTCATTAGGACTGATAAGGAGAGTTTCGTCGAGTTTCTCCTGACATCACTTCCTGTCTGAACTGGCTAGCAAGTGAGAGATCTTCTGCTTTGTCCTTGTTAAATCTCTGGAGCTCACACGCAGGCGTGGTACTGTGGACACTTGCGTCTCAGCGTGTTCCTCTCGGAGGAACCTTGACCCTGCTGTCCCGTGTGCATCGCTGTTTTGGACACGTGTCTGAGTGTTGCACGCGTCTTTCTTTTTCAATTTTGTTTCCGGAGTCGTTTTTAAGTATTGCACCAAAACTATTGTAAACGGCGATGAAAGGTCGAGTAACGGAGCGGATGTGGAGGCGTAATGCGGCCCACGTGTGGAATTAGGACGAAATAATGGCATCACGGGATGCAGTAATGCGGGTCAGTGCTTCCCGTGTGTTTAATCCCTCACTGCGTCTAATTTGATTCCACGTTATACACGCAGGCCTTTAGAATCAGACACGTTCACTGGGACAGGGTTCGTCCTGCTTCCTCCTGTCTTTATATCCCAGAGTGACAGAATCTCATTCAACTGTGTGTGTGTGTGTAGGATGAGAGGGAGAAGAAGCGTCTGGAGGCTCTGGAGAGGAAGAGAGAGAACCAGCGTCTCCTGGATGAAGAGGATTTGAGGCTGAAGGGGAAACAGACCCGAGAAACTCTGAGCAAAATGACACGAGCTCAAATCGAGCAGAACCTCGACCGGGAACAAGTGCTTAAAGATACCGAGACAAAAGGTTACACACACACACACACACACACACACACACACACACACATCATTTGTGTATATAGATAAGGGTGTTTGTTGTTTTTTCTTTTAAGAGAGCTCCCCAGCTTCAGACTCGGACTGTTCATCACGCAGTCTTATAGAGCAGCTGTTCTGGACGCTCATTCGGAGGGTTGCCAGGTTTCAGAAAACTCAGGAAAAATAAATACAAGTCAAACCTGCAGAGAAACTGCTACAGAATGTTCAGTTGGGGGCGGGGACGGGGGCAGGGACGGGGGCGGGGTCCGCTCCAGTAGTTCAACTTAAACGCAGTCTTACTGAGCTCCAAAATCAAACTGTTTGTATACAAACCTTAACTTTATCTATAAATAGTTCCTCATCTCAAACCCTGTTCTTCCCGCTCGTAGAGAAGAGTAATCTGGAGATGCCGCTGGAGGAGAACATTAACCACATCATTCTTGAAGAAGAATCGGCCCGGACCATCGAAGACGCCATCTCTATGCTCAGGTATTATTATTATTATTATTATTATTATTATTATTATTATAATAACAAACTAATGTAATGTTTCTTCATAGCAGGTTATTTCTTGTGTGTTTGTTTGTTTGTTTTATTCGTGCATTTCTTCAGTAATGTTTCTGCGTATCTTCTGAGTCCTTGGACACAATTTGAGAAAACTGAGCCAAATTTGAATGAATGATGAATTGTAATTATGATTGTGGGCTTTGTTTTAGGTTTAGATTAGATTGTGTGGGTTAATGTAGCGCTCCTGCACAGGTCGATTCAATCTGGTGTGTGTGTGTGTGTGTGTGTGTGTGTGTGTGTGTGTGTAGCACTAAAGAGGATCTGGACCGCCACCCCGAGCGCAGGATGAAGGCGGCCTACGCGGCGTTTGAGGAGGCCAACATGCCCCGCCTGAAGATGGAGAACCCCAACATGCGGCTGTCTCAGCTCAAACAGCAGCTGAAGAAAGAGTGGACGAAGTCTCCGGAGAACCCGTTAAACCAGCGCTTCAGCGGCTACAACACCAA
>JAFFST010015880.1:16693-37278 GCA_022414735.1 Noturus placidus | reverse complement strand
CCATTCACACACACACCAATGGGAGCAGAGCTGACATGCAAGGCGCTAACTTGTCATCGGGTACAACTTGGGGTTCAGTGTCTTGCCCAAGGACACTTCGGCATGGGATCACCCGGGCCGGGATTCCAACCGCCAACCCTACGATTAGTGGATGACCCGCTCTACCGACTGAGCCACAGCCACCCTGTAACGAATAACGAATGAATAACGAATCCGAGCTGTTCATTCCTAGCTGTTCTTTACGTCTTACTTTATGATCGAGAAAAGTTATTAATACTGCTATGTACCATAACACTGATCTTCTTATAACATCTCATTCCGTATATTCCCTGTAGACGGATACACCACAGACGACATTGTGTTCTTCTGGCAAGGAGGGGACAGTGCTGTGACCGGAGTGGACAAACTGGAGCTGCCGCAGTTCTCCATCGTGGAGCTGCGTCTTGTGTCCAGAGAAGTGAGGTTCACGACAGGTGAGCAACGCAATTCTCAGAACTCAGATCGGTTTCCCAAGCGTACTTTTAGAAAACGTACCTAAAACATGCCAGAATTTTTACACTGGTGTGGCCAGGTTAGACCCACAGACATTGCTGGGTTGTCAGTCTAGGGTGGTGAAAAATTCTAATCCCCATCTGTAGAAAATAACATAAAGTGGCTCCGCCTATCTGTGCACGGTGGCATGCCTATCGGACATGAAGGACGCACAGCTAAGCGACGTTTATTTGTCGTCTATTTATTTGCAAGTTACAAAAAAAAGACGTACTAGCTAACATAACGTTAGGCCGCGTCTTGTGAAGTATGTTAGCATTACGAAAGCAAAAGATCGCTAATAACAAACGGAAGAAATCCGATATTACATTTCTTCATTTAGCAGACGCTTTTATCCAAAGCGACTTACAAATGAGACACACTCACACACCAATGGTAGCAGAGCTGCATGCAAGGTGCTAGCTTGCCATCGGGGGCAACTTAGGGTTCAGTGTCTTGCCCAAGGACACTTCGGCATGGGATCACCCGGGCCGGGATTCCAACCGCCAACCCTACGATTAGTGGACAACCCGCTCTACCGACTGAGCCACAGCCGCCCATATTATACCTCTAATGATGAGAAATACATTTTTTACCTACCAGGGAATATTTTTTTCTGTGTTAGCTAGCTACACTTGTGTGTTTCTGTGTGTTATTACACTCGTTTACAGTCCTTGCTGTATTATTATTATTATTATTATTATTATTATTATTATTATTATTATTATTTAAAGAGGCCTATCACAACAAGATTTGCCAAGTTGTTCATTTTCGTATCATATTACACTGGAAACCAACCTAACAAAGGGTTGGTTTAAAAGTAAAACAAGGGGTGAGAGGAGTGGCCATGCTTTATGCTAGGGTGGCACTGGCCACCGCATGCTCCGCCCATGAGAAGTTCAGGTTCCATCTCTAGCAGACGTAGTCTCTCTACTGTAGTATTATCGTTTCAGGGTGACTTTTGAGGTGAGAACACTGCCACTACATGTGTCCTTGAAGCCACTCTGACAATGAAGAAGATTTAGGGTTATCGCCTTAAATTAATGTACGGAATGCAGCTATTTTTAAGTGTTCTTGCCCTTGTGTTGCTCTTGTTTATTTATGCTTACCCGGAATGCTACCGAGGAAGTGTTCATAAAGTATATGTTTAGAAGATTATAGCTTATTGCTTGATGCCTCTGTCAGGTGCAATTTCGTTTGCCGTATTCCATTAACAACAGACAAACACATCTATCCAAAAAATATTCTTGCGATACGATAAGTTTTTCATTTTTATACATATACATTCTTTGCATACAGTACATATATATTTTTTCTCAGATCATGAGAATTCTGTTTGGCTGTATGATCACCTTCACTTTAAATAAATCAGTACAAGTGGCCGTTATATGTATTTGGGATGTAACCGAATACTAATACAGTATTCAACAGATGTTCTAGATAAACACAAATATTGGTATGAATAGTAAGGGTGCTATTAGTTTGGTTTTTTTTTGGCAGAACGCTAGGTTTGTGCATTGGAATCGGGTTCCTGCAGGGCGAAACACAACAAATCGTGAGAGCATGAGGTTCTCACTTCCATACTTTCAGCTTGAAAGGCACCAAGTGTGACCAGGTTGTGCACAGGGTTGCCAGGTTTTAGCAAAATTCCCCAAAACCACAAACACAAGATGCTTGAAATTGATCGAGCATCAAAAAAGCACTGAGAAGTGAGATGGATTTTTCTTATTCTTTCTTTCTTTCTTTCTTTCTCACTCACTCTTTGGACAGGAAACCAGTTAACAGTGGTGCGCTCGCATTTCTGCAATTCATTGAATCAATTTAAAAAGCGTACCATTTTTGTCGTACTTCCATCATTTTGCTGCGGCGTTTTTTCAGAGGATTTTTGTTATCTTTTTTTGCGGTAAAACTGCTTGAATCGGCAAAACCGCAATCGCATGAAGTTGTTTGGTCTTTCTCGGTGATGTTTGTTGGTGAATCACGTGGATCAAAGAAAGAAGACTTTGGCTGAATGCGTGATGAAATAACGTCACATGAAGTGTCTCGTCCCAAATCGGCTTAAAATCTGGGTTCATTTCGAAAACCATCAGGATTATTTAGCCTAATAAGATAAAGGAAATTAATTCTGTCTGATATAATAATTCTGACTCTAAATGCAAAGCGTGACAGAAATACTAACATGACTACCTTTTTCCTTTAATTCGTCACTTGAATGCAGTTACAGGTGACTGGAGTATATCTATATATAATTGAAGAACTGTTTAAATGTTGTTATAGGTAAGATTTAATAATTATATTGTTTGCAATTCACTGTAAATAAATGTAATAGTGAATATTACTTTTTATTCATTTCCATTTGTTACTTATCTGTATATATTCATATTCTTATTCATCTGTACTTACATTCAGGTGTTCATAGTGTACATATTGCCATGTTTTTTTACTACTATTATTCTTATTTTTCATTTATATATATATATATATATATATATATATATATATATATATATATATATATATATATATACTGCATTTTTTTCAATTCTACTCCTAAATTAATGTGTTTTCTTTCTTATTTATTTTTTTTGTGTGTGTAACTGAGCTGCTGGAACGAGGGAATATCCCAGTGTGGGGTCAATAAAGTTTTATCTTATCTTGTCTTTTTCTAAAGAATTGTATAAGTGTATATACAATATGCTGTACATACTTCATTCTTCATTCACACTTCACATTGCAGGTATTCAGGACGTCTTCTTTCATACAGCTCACTGGACATTTCAATGGATATTTTCCTTTTTCTCCGAATCCCCTAAAAAACAAAAAAAAAAAAACAAAAAGAACGGCACTGCGGTTTTATCTGACAATTCTCCAAGGGACACAGGAGAAGCCTGCTGAGAGGAGGCTGAGAGAAAAATCTGCCGCGCTGGCAACTTCCAGCCATGTTTAACTGGAATCAAATCTGTCCCTAGAAAGGACTACATTGTGTGGGAGAAATGAAACGCCCCACACGAGCAGGAGGAATAGCCGTCCTGTGTGTCATGAAAATATGCACTTTTTTTCTTTTTTACTCTCTGCTTTTTCATTAATATCTTTTCTGCATTCCCTTTGCCCCTTCATCCAGGCTCGTATCCCCGGTTGTCGCTGAGTTTTCGCATCAAGAGGAATATAGGCTACTTCATCCTACAGACCTACATGCCCTCGATCCTGATCACCATCCTTTCCTGGGTGTCCTTTTGGATCAACTATGACGCCTCTGCTGCTAGGGTGGCACTCGGTAAGCACGCTGTAATCGTGTAAAAGCAATAAAAAGACATAGATTTTTTTATTGTAAACCGCAAGAAATGTGTCAAGTATATATAAAAGCATTTACCCAATCATCCAGAGATTGTGAGAAGGAACCCAGATGACGCCACAGAGTCCAAGACAGCAAAATTGGCTGTGGGAGGAGCATAATGTCTAACACTAACCAATCGTGGGTGCCTCTGAGCTCATGTATGCGTAAGACGGCAGATAGCGAGTGTGTTACACTGCCCTGTGATGCAGCATGAGCAAGATATGCTTCACGTATACATCTCAGAGGAAGCTTCACCCTCCAGGGTTCCAGGGTTCTCGTCCGGAGCTCAGGTCACACTCTCTGGGGAGATCTTGTTCATGTTCTCTACGGGTATCCGTGAATCGATAAATGAGTGGTACGTGTTCTTGTTTTCTTGCAGGGGTCACCACGGTACTCACTATGACAACCATTAACACCCACCTGCGCGAGACCCTCCCAAAGATCCCCTATGTGAAAGCCATCGATGTCTACCTCATGGGCTGCTTCGTTTTCGTGTTCCTGGCCCTTCTTGAATATGCCTTCGTCAACTACGTGTTTTTCGGACGAGGACCCCAGCAGCAAAAGAAAATCAACGATCGCCTCAACAAAGCTAACAACGAACGCCCACGTTATGAGGACAAACGCCTGCGAGAACAGGTTGACTTGACCATCTATCACTGTCGTTGTGTTCATCTCCATCCAATTCTATTGAAACCGAACTGAACGAATATCGTTCGCATGTTTGGATTATTTTAGATTTGTGTAAGCGTCAGGATTTTGACTGTATGATTTCGACGAGTTGTTCGAGTGCACCGCCTGATTCCCCATTGTCCATTGCTTTTCCTTAACCAGTGGCTTCTTTCATTTGATCACGACAGAGGCTCATCTTGAACTTATACGAGATTACACTGCAGTTATTCTATCAGGTTCTTGTCTAGATTAATGCTGCATGCCTGTTTCTGCTATAAATCTTTGTGAATAATTTCTATTTATTTACCTTTAATATAACGATGATGGTGGCATGTAGTAATTATACCGTAATGTCATGCTATTAATCCATGATCTGATGATTTTCTTGCTTCCTTCCTAGAAAGCAATCAGGTTATCTTTGCATCTTAGATTGGAATAGATTGGAAGTGTACCGTGCTTGAAGCATGGTATGTCTTTAAATGTACAATTTTTCTGCTATAAATGATGATTTTGGAGAAACACAACAATAATATGAGCCAGTAACGAAGCCAGTACGAAAGACGACGTACCATGCTTCATGCAGAGTTTCTGTGTGGACCGTCATGTGTATGCATTGTGCTGTACTGGTTCTGTTTGTTTCTAGAGAGAGAACAAAAAAATGTTTATGGATTGTCAAAGTTCTTTATGGGCGTTTTAATGTTCTCTTCATCTCTTCTTTCACGTCGCAAGGACTCCATTTCAGCGCCGTTTCAAACCAACACCCTCAGGTCATACACACAGCGAAGAAATCTGTATCTCGAAGAACAAAGAAAAGTTGGGGTACATAAACTTAGACCTCATCATAGCCGCAAGACTGCAGATGTACAGTAGATCATGCAATGCAATGCCGTTAATAAATAATGCCATGTATCAGCCATCACCTTGTGAGCTCTGTAAAGTTCTCTAGTTCTTCCAAGTAGTGTTTGTTGTAAATGTGACATCACATGATCATTGCATTTGCATGAGAAGTATTTAGATCTCTCTGATACGTTAGGACCGGTGATTTCTGGATCCTAGTGACTGTGTCTCTCTTTGTCATTTATCTCTCATCAAGGTGGACGCTTACGGAAACATCCTGCTCACCACGCTGGAGATGAACAATGAGGTGATGCCGTCAGACGTGGGCAGCAGCGTAAGTGACTCGCGCAACTCCGTCATGTCGTTTGACAGCTCGGGCGTGCAATTTCGTAAGCCTGTCAGTTCCTCACGTGACGGCTTTGGCCATCACTCGCTGGAGCGCGGCGCCATGCGCAGCCGCGCCAACTGCCGTCTGCGGAGGCGCTCGTCCAAGCTCAAGCTCAAAATCCCCAACCTGACGGATGTTAGCACCATTGACAAGTGGTCGCGCGTGATTTTCCCCATCACGTTCGGATTCTTCAACCTCATCTACTGGTTGTACTACGTGAATTGACACACAACGTCCCCCCAGGAAACATGGGCCATATTTTGAGAGCACACACTGAATTGGCATTGACACAATTGGAAAATATGTATACACATATAGGAAAAGTTCATACATATGTATATGCATATTTCTATATCTTATATTTCTATACACAACAATGCGGAAAGGACTTTTCTGATGTAAAAAAAAAAAAAAAAAAAGTATTATATAGATTGACTTGAATGTTTAAGAATCATGTGAGACAAACATTTCTTCTACTTCTGAAACTAACACACACACGAACAAGAACAAAAAAAATCCTCCTGAGGGTTTGGAACTAAGGACTGCATGATATTTTTGCTAAAAGAAAGATTGCAAGATATACAGAAAGGATACAGCAGAGCATCCTCATTTGGCTTTTTATTGATACATACTGCAATCAACCTTTCCACAATGCAGCTCATGAAAGCAGTCATGGCTCGTATGCTTGTGACCAGGGCACTGACCAGGCAGAACATGTTCCCTCAGCCCTCAATCCTCCATTCAGTGCGCCTCCTTTCCTCCAGTCCCTCATTGAAGGGACTCACAAGTTGTTTTTTTCCCCCCGCCCCGATTCTATGCTGTACAGCAACCTCATCCTTTGGATTATGTGTTGTTTCCTTGATTTTTCTGTGAGAGACCTTTCTCTTTCCTAGGTATAAAGCTCTGGTCATTGGTTTACACTGGACGGCCAAAAAAAAAAAAAAAAAAAACCCACAAGCCCCGCCCAGAGTTTTTTTTTTTTTTTTTTTTTTTCGTTTTATTTTTTTCCTCTTAATTCCATTTTTGCGAGTCTTGGGAATTACTTTCATTTCGGTTGTAAGGATTCTGACGACTCTGGTTGCTATTATTTCGTCTTTGGAGAAATTCATACGTTCTGGGGAGAGCAGTTTAATAAAGCATCGAGTTATAGAGTTAGCGCATTTGCTAGATAACGAGCCACCTGTATGCATTGTTCATCTTCGGTTTTGGTTTTGTTTTGTTTGGAGAAAGAAAGGAAAACGGCATCAAGTGTACATTTACTCAATATCCTCATCGAATATGGTTAGGTAGTATAACTGTACTCTTACTTTATTCTTGTTCCTAGTGATATTCATCTGTTTTGTAGATATCGTCATCATCGACTTTGTGTTGTGTGAGGACGTAAAAAAAAAACAAAACGGGACGGTGGTGAGCTACAAGTTGTTTGTCTGAGCTTGGTTTTGAAGTTAGTCCATCAACTATATGAAGTTGTATTTAAAAAAAGAAAAAAAGAAAAAGAATAATGTGTATTAAAACAGAACAGACGGTCATTGTTTTCAAATCTGCTGAATATTTAAATGATCAGCCCATTGTGTGACCTGATATTGTATGTGATCATTCACTCATCTTTAATGGCCCATTCTGAGAACAATTCAATTTGTTTTGGGGTTTTGTTTGTTGTTGTTTTGTTTTTTGTTGTTGTTGTTGTTGGGTTTTTTTTTTTTTTTTGGTTCCTCTAAAATGTGCCTGTCTGCAACCTGAAGTAGGTGTCCTCAATCGATCACTGAAGTAAAAGAGGGCTAAATGGCGCTCGATCTTTGACCTGCAGACCCACCCACAGCCCTGATGTTACACATCTTAGGATTCAATCCCAAAGACTGATGACATCAGCATGATCAGGAAAAAAAAAAAAAAAGGAAAAAAAAAAACGAGCTTCTGAGTCTTAATGGGGCAAAATAAGATGTACGATAAAAGCCATGAACTGACGTGACAACCAAAAAGGCCTATAAACCCATTCTTATGTCATTCATATGAATTTCAGTGTAATATCCTCTCATCATGTCATGCAGCAAACCTCATGTACGTAACCACCAACACCGGTTCTTACGAGATCCATCTTGCTCCATTCAAAGCTGCCCGGTCTCTCAAGGTCTGCAAGGTTGGGTCAGTCCCTCAGGAGGTACAAAATGGATATGGATTGCAAGGTCTTTGTCTTTGAGTAGACATCAGGCCCGGTGGAGCGTGAGAGCCCTGAAATCTTCTGCGGTCAGGAAGCGGAGGACGTTCTGAGCAGGTCTCAGTTCTCAGAGCCGAGTAGATTCCTCCGGCTCTCGGCTCGCTCTCGCCACACACCGTCCAAGAACATGGGTCAAGCAGGATTAATAGAGAGAGAAGAAAAACGAATGACACCTTTAATATGGTATACTCAAAGGAAACATGGAAAAGATGGTTAGAGATGCTCATCATTGACACCAATCTGCTGATTATAGTGCAGGATGTGGTTGCAAAATACCTTTATATCAAGTGTAGCAATGTTGTGTGTAAATTCCACGAACCAGCACCGAATGCATGAATGAAACAGAGATGAGGTTTCCTGCATTTTAATGTTTAGAAGAATTCGGTTTGTACTCATTTCGTCTGATCACACGTCGTAAGGATAAGTTGGCACAGCCTGTTGACCTGAATCCATGTAGATTTCACTTCGGGTAGCTGGAGATTCCTTCATGTGTACACAATGAAGGAAGGACTGTGACTTGATGTAATCGTGACCGTCGTGTCCATGGAAACGAAACGCATTTCAGAGAAGGGTTTACTTTGCTCATGAGGTCACTTCTTTATTTGCAAAAGTCAATATTGCTCGAATGCTTGAATGGTAGCCATTATTTTTCACTTGGTTGCCCCTGCTTGCACGTCCTGACACACATGTGGAGAAAAATGATATTTCTACATGACGGACTTCTCAAACAGCTATCGAGTTATTTAAAGTCCGGTATTAATCTATGAATCGACACTATACAGTAGAACAAACAAAGACGAAGATGGATTATCAACAGAGACGGTTTTACCTAAAAGTTACTCTGCTTCAGATGTCAAAGCAAACGCCCTCACGCTGTGCTTTATACTGTAAATTAGATTATTAATAAATAATCTGATCAATTAACAACCTAACTATCATTCGTTTCCTACTGGATTAGCAGTTTCTATGCACGCCGCAGAACTCGGTTAAACAATCGGAGATGTGATTGGTCAGGATGCAAACGAAATCACCGCGCGTTCCCCTTCCTACTGAAAAATAAACGTTTTGGCTTCGTTAAGTCAGTCGTCATGTCATCTCCACGAATTACGTTGATGATCGGCGTGTACTTGTAGCACCAGCAGCACTCGGCTATTTCATCTTAAACGTTGAACTTCGGTTAAATTTTGGGTGGAACGGTGATTTGCTGTGGGCGCCGTCGGCTCCCTGTGAGATTTGCCTTAATCGGATCACTAAAGCATTTGTACACATGGACTTTATCGCAGCAATACAATGCAAACACCACACAGCGAGTCGATGTCAAGCCTTAACGGTCATAAACGTCATTATAATCATGCTTAGTTGTAGATTGAGATCAGTTAAAGAAAACGTTTGGTTAGATTTGATCAAACCTGCTTTAATCCTATCCTGTACTTGTACTTCTACCTAATAGCGGTGTATGTACATCATAATAATAATAATAATAATAATAATAATATAATAAGGACGATCCAAATTCCTGTCCGAGACCTAGCGCAGCACTGTTGCTAACACGACCAAAATGAGCCACGTGAAATCAATACTCAATTTGCAGACCATTACGGTAGGTTTTTTTTTTTTTTTTTAAAGGCGCTACTCAACAATACGCTAGTCCAAAAAAACAGGAGTATCCGCGTGCATTGCTTCATCGCTACGTCGTTATTTCATCGTTATTAGGTTCACGTAAGTGTAAAAATCGATATCTAAGACCGATATGCTAGTTTACAGTGGTTAACTGGCCAAAATACTTCAATATATGTAGCAGCACTGGGTGGCGCGGGAGGGGGGAGGGGTGTTTGTCTTGTGACACTTCTTGCAAACACTGCAAATATAATTTGGTTTTGTTTTGAACAATATATTTACAACTGGCGGAAAAAAGCTCAATTTCCACCTGATTATGTGATAAAACTTCAGCTTAACGTTAATATCTATATCTATATATCTATATATATATATATATATATACATATAGCTAGCTGATTTTATACCCACTCTCGTAGCATCTTTGTCAATTAACAGAATGACTAAGAGTCCTCTTCAATTTCCGTGGAGAGTTTGAGAGGTTTGTTCAGTCATGCTGCTCTTCACCGAAAGCAAGCTGGGGGTGTAGGAATTTTCCGGAGCCGACTCGTGAAGGGAAAAAAAATGAATAAACAACGCAAGCTATTTGTTTAGCGATTTATAGGTTTGTTTCTATGACCTTTACTCATTCTTGCTCATTAGACTTCCTTAGACATTTTTGTTTTGTGTGCATGAGATCAGGTTGGGCAGGGAGATCTTAACCCTGTTAGCATCTCCGACCGTAAATCGCTCCTAGCATCTGGGAGTTTGGTCACGTTCTGTACCTTAAAAACTGTGAGTTAAAGAGGAAAATATGGTTTACTTCTAAATCCTAACCCATCCACTCGATTTTTATACTACGACTATAAAGTCTTTATGATGGCAGAGGTCTTTTTAGAATAATCATCATCGTGTGCGGCACTTAGCAGTAGATAACGTCGCATAACACGCCATCCATCTGCAACGATGACCACGCCGAGCCGGCCTTCTTTGGAGAATGTGTCACAGCGTATGACTCACTGAATCGTTCTGTGTCTTAATGGTTTTGGAGTTCGATTTCTTTGTTGATCTTATATCATATATACCGTATGTGTTTGTTTAAGAGGGAGCTTTATATAATATCAGGGAAGGGATGGGAAGGGATGGGAAGGGGGCAGGGCCAAAACAACTATAACGGACGACATGTCGTATCTTATCACGCGCTTCATTCACTCAGAATCATATATCCATTAACATCTCGATAAATCATGACGGATTGTTTTAATTTAGCAAATTGCTTTTGTTTTCGTTTGTTTTCGTTTTCCACAGAACATCAGAAAAGGAAGTACAAAAAACTGTTGAACTGATTTCAATGTGAATTTTTCTTGCCTCTTGTGTATATGTGTAATTACATGTGAATTGTATTGTAAATATGATATCTTTCATCTATATTTCTTAATGCATGAACTAAAACAGGGCAGTTGGTAGTAACAGCTAGCCTCACTGCGACTGGCATGGACAGCTTTGGCAGCACCTGCATAACTTCTGCAAACGAAACCTCTGAAAAAAACATCAAAGGAAAAAAAAAATGACAGGAAAAAAAAAACCACCGGTTTTGTTTCGCATGACTTACGTTTCTTTTTTTTTTTTTCTTTACGGGTTATTTATTTTCTCTCTTTCTTTCTTTCTTTTTTGTTTTTGTTTTGTTTTGTGTTTGAAACTGTTCATAAATGTTCACCCTTAAACACAAAGACAGAAGTCACTTTGCTTTTGAGGTGCTTTTACTTGCACTCCTTATCGAGATCTAACGTAACCTGCTACACTTATAACAAAACTGTCGCTTTTACGAGAGGAACGTGATTAATCGCTAAAATATTCACAGGAATTTGCACATTTTCATCCTTTCTTGAGTTTTATATATCACGTTTTCTTTTTGGACAGACAGACAGACAGATAGAGAGAGAGACAGACTGATAGAGAGAGAGACAGAAAGATTCACACATGCACCCAGTGAACCCGAGAAAGCACGAGAGATCAAGAAAGAAGTTTTTTGGCAAGCGGACGTCCTCCTTTCGATTTCGAGACACAGCTTGAGCGATGTGAATGCAAGTTTCTGACGAACTTTTTGATGAGTTTGTAAAAGTAATATCATTTTTTAATTTTTTATATAAAGGATATTTCAGTCCCGTCCCCTTGACAAATAAAAATACAACCACAAAGAAAATTATGATTCCTACTTTATTAGTAGTATTATTCTTTTTATTCATTTGCTTGTTTGTTTATTTATTTATTTATTTATTCATTTACAAAAACAATTGTAATCCTTCACTGATCTGAAGTTCAAGCCTTCTTCTGTATCGTTTCGTTTCCTTTCTGATTGCCTGTATTTGTTGTAATTTAAACAAGTCGTTAATTCTTATCGTTGCTGTTGTTTTTCTCATAGAAAAGGAAATATATTTCTACTTCACATGACGCCCTGAGAGTTTAAAAAAAACAATGCGTTTTGTGTTGTACTGGTTCGGTTCACTTTTTTTGTTTCTTTGTTATTATTATTATTATTATTTTTATTTATTCTGTTAATATATAGATGTTTATGGTTCATTTTTGGGTATAATTTGTCTTCATGAAATGAACATTTGTACAATATAAAGTTGTATTTCCATTTCTTTTGTCAGTACCACTTTAATGTAATGGTGTCCGTCAGCTTTTCTAGGTGTTTGAGCAAAATGTGTTTTTTACTAATACAAACTGTAACTTTATGTGGTACAAAAAAAAAAAAAAAAGAAGGGTTATACTTAACCGACTGACTTTTTACAAATAAAGGCTTATACAGTAAAGAACCATAACGCAGACGTCTTTTCATTTGCCATTTGTGGACTAATGGTTCCGTTTAATTTCTTTAAGCTTGACATTCTCCTTTGAACTGATTGGTCCTCAAATGGTAAATCATAAACTTTATTAGAACACGTTATAAGGAGTGACTCATTTTGACGTGGACTATAAAACACTCTGATGCATCTCTTTCATTTTCTTTCGGGGTTATTTTTTGTTTGTTTGTTTTGGTGTTTTTTTTTGGGGGGGTTTTGTTTTGCTTTTGTAATGGCTGCTGGGAGCAAGAAAAATTATTTAACATGTTAAAAACTAAAGAAAAGGAGCAGAAGCAAGAAACGGCCATAGCATTGTCTTGTATAATTAATCTGAATTTGATTAAAGTCATGATACATTAATAAGGATATACCTCCCTCCCAACCCTTGGTCCTGAATAAAGAACCAACAGAATCCCTGCTGGAAGAGTGTTATCTTTGCCCTGTATACTGAATCCTGGCCATTTTCCTCATGATTTTACCGTATTTAAACTTTACATGATCTTGTTATTCGAATTGAAGACTCTTCGTTCATCTCAAATCTCTCGCTCAGTCAATGATCGTACGATACACATCACTCACATGGGCTCGGTTTCACATCCAGACATTTTCAACAATGTACGAACCGTCAAGAATTGTTCAGTGTTCTCACGCTACGCGGTGCCGTTAGCAATGTGGCTATCCGTGAGCGTCTGAAGACGGATAATCCACCGGATCACAGTTGAGGATGAGCGCTCCTGGGCCTATCTCAGTCAAATATTTCAGGAAACGAAGACTCGTTTAAAATGAGGCGTCTCCTTTACCTCTCTAGATGGCATGAGCTCTGTCTAAAACATTTACAAGACACTTTTATCCAAAGCGACTTACAAATGAGACACACTCACACACCAATGGTAGCAGAGCTGCATGCAAGGTGCTAGCTTGCCATCGGGGGCAACTTAGGGTTCAGTGTCTTGCCCAAGGACACTTCGGCATGGGATCACCCGGGCCGGGATTCCAACCACCAACCCTACGATTAGTGGATTAGTGGACAACCCGCACTACCGCCTGAGACACAGCCACCCTTAATAAAACCATGCTGAGGTAAATTTCGCTAACCCGCTAGCAATAACTAGCTATACTGAATAAGTTAGCATGTTTTCAGTCAAAACAGCACGAATGAAAATCATTTTTTGACCGTTTTGGAGAAGTAATAAAAGTTATCAAAGATACAAGTAAAGTAAACTATACAGTCTTTCACCTCACTAGAATTTCAGTAGGTTTTCTTCTCTGAATGCCATCTGTATAAATATTAAACGCTTGTATTATTGGTGTGCTGTTTTCATTATTTGTTGAGATAAACCCATAATAGAATGAAACCGGTTCATACACATCATGATAAGCAGTGGTATTTGAATTGGTTGTGATTTTATTTACTAGTACACTATGGAATTAAATTCGTGCCAAAAGTATTGAACGTTAGTTTTCAAGGCTCGAACAGAAATATATAATGAGGAAGAAGAAAAACAGTCTGAAACTGAAAACAGTGCACTGACTGGGCAAAAATTTAACACGGTCTTCAAATAAACCGTGTGCTCTAAGCTTCTTCATCACTAATCATGGTTTATGAACACGCTGACAGAGTTCTTCTTTACGCTTTCAAGATTTTTCGTTTACTCTCCGCAAGTTTATGTTTACGTCCGCCGTTCTGGCACAAATCTTACGTGTGGGCGGGACCTAACAGCACTTTACTCTCATTGGCTAGTGAGATTTGGATGGACAGATCTCTGACCTGGAAGTAGAGACTTCAGTGGAGACCGTTATGGATGCGGTTCTCTCTATAGTTATAGTGTTTGTACTTTGTAGCGGAAATGACTTGTTTACTGTCTGTATATTAGTTCATAATTAATATTTAAGCTTTGGGTAAGTCTCATATCACTATTGTATTTTATTTTTTTTAGATGAGCCCTAAGGAGCGTCATCTCGTCGTCGTCATCATCCTCGTCTGGACAATCGAGCTGTCGAATCAAATGACACTAGCCAATGAGAGTAAATAGCGGTTAAGCCCCGGTTAAGCCCACTCAAGCAGTTTATGACAGAATCCATCCATCCATCCATCCATCTTCAACCGCTTACTCCTTTATCAGGGTCACGGGGGAACCTGGAGCCTATCCCAGGGAGCATCGGGCACAAGGCGGGGTTACACCCTGGACAGAGTGCCAGTCCATCACAGGGCACAATCACACACACACTCACACACACATTCATATTAATGTCACTAATGTCAAACGTAAATGAAAACCATGTTCGTAAATCATGATTAGTGAAAAAGAAGCTTTGAAAGTGTTAAAGAACGCTGTTTATTTGAAGACTGTGTTAAATTTTGCCCCCAGCCCCCCCCCCCGCCCCCCGAGTTCACTGTTTTCAGTTTCAGACTCTCTCGTTGTATATTTTTATTCGTTTCTTGAGAAGTTACGTTCAGTTACTTTTGACACAAGGTGAACTCCATAGAACACTACCCTAAAGTCAAACTGTTGTCCTGAGCTGTGTGCAAAATTTCACAGAATGTGATAAGAGCAGAATCGAAAGCTTGCAGAAACAGTCATGTGTTCAGTGTTAGATTGGTGCGGCACTGGGAAAGTAAAAGGCGGTGACAACAAACCACAAAACCGCTCTTGCTGTTCCCCGGGCTTGTCTTGGTGAACTTTGAAAAAGCTCCCAGCAGAGGAGACGCAGACTTAGAGCTCTATTAGGAAGATGGATGCAAAAGCCATTGAACTAGATCAGCAAAATGTGCCTGCCATTTTCTTGTTCTATTGTCAGCACTCCATAAAGAAACATCAAATATTGAAAGGGTGCATTAACATGGGCCAGAAAATGATGGCCTTTCTAGTGTGTGTGTGTGTGTGTGTGTGTGTGTGTGTGTGTGTGTGTGTGTGTGTGTGTGTGTGTGTGTGTCTTAGAGTGGGCAATAATGAAAGCAGATAGCCATGGCCTCTTCAAGAAATACCTTATTCTTTAAGGACAGATTTTATGGTGTATCCCATTCCAACATTGGGACTCTTTGCCTGGTTGGGAATTTGCCAAATTACCAAATGAAAAGCATGCCTTCACAAACATTTGAGCTGAAAAGAATCAGCTGAAAACTCCATTGTTAATATTTCATTACACTGCGTGTAGCCTAAAAGGTTTCTGGTCTATTTCAGTTTGTTTTAAGCTCATGATTTGATCTGTGGGATCTCCACAACAACAACGGTTTACATGTGTAGAATCTGTTTTCTTCCAAAAAAATCACGAATCACGAATGAGTGGCATGTACGAGCTCATCATCATCATCATCATCATCGCCCACAGTAGACTTCGTCTGGCTGAATACGTGCTCAGAATAGAGAACCATCTGATCCCCATCTGATCCCACCTGGTACCACCAGGCGCCAAGTCAACGAGGACGTCCATGAACAATATCTAGAAGAACGTTCATCCAAGAACACACGGGACGACTCTGAGACCCTGGCAGGAGCCCGGAAACGTTGGAGAGAACTTACTGCCCGATGTTCTACCTAGAATAGGAGGATCTACTGTAAGTCTAACATGCTAAATGGATAAAAAGCACGGTGTGTCATTTGGTAATAAATTAAACACGTAAGCGCTGGAAGAACGCTGTGGTGTAAGAAGAATAACGCGTTTCAGACCTTGCTGCGATATGAGAGTAATCAAATCTGTGTCAGGCCGTGTCGTTCCACCCTGGTGCGTGGATTATTTTCATATAACGTGCTATTACTTACTTATCCCCGATCGAGATGTTTGCTGTGTAAAGTTTTCTAAGATAACCCTTGATAAGACCCCAGCAGTGAGTCGAACATCTCATGATGTTTTTACCAGAAGGTTAAAAGCAGTGCCATGAAGCATTTCTCTGCAGACGTTTTTTATAATGTCCATGTAATATTTATTTTATGAGTGGTCTTGATCAAACATAGCCAGAGTGTGATGGCAATCAATGACGACATATAATCGTGGGGTTGGTGGTTGGAATCCCGGCCCGGGTGATCCCATGCCGAAGTGTCCTTGGGCAAGACACTGAACCCTAAGTTGCCCCCGATGGCAAGCTAGCACCTTGCATGCAGCTCTGCTACCATTGGTGTGTGAGTGTGTGTCTCATTTGTAAGTCGCTTTGGATAAAAGTGTCCGCTAAATGAATAAATGTAAATGTAATGTAATTGGAGTTAAATGAATTCCTATAGAGTTGAGTTTATATCACTGTAAAGACCCATGAAATGGCAGCGTAGCTGTGATTTTATTCCATATTTCCTTCTGAAACAGGAAGTCCGAGTGACGTGTTGTTGAATTGCTCGACTGATCGCAACCGAGTTACGGCACACCCCTGTCCAATCTAAACAAAACTGACATTCGCTTAGCGAGCTAGCTAAATATGGAGAACGTTGAAGAGATTAACGAGAGCCGAACTGTGTAAAGATTGGAATCACATTCTTGCTCATTCTGAGCACGTAAAATACCTCAAAAAACCTCCTACAAATTCCTTCCTCGTCAACATTAAATAAATAACAAGCTTTTTGGTTTCTCAAACTAAGAGATGGTTGGAAAAGGGACCGTCGCTTAGCTTGCGTGCATCAAAAACATACTTATAAACCATGTTTACTGCTAATGAGCTGCTATTACAGAGCACGACACGCCTCCGGAGGGGCGGGACTTACACAATTCTAGAGAACGTTTAATTGGATTCTCAGCGTTTTTCCTAGATGAGAATCATCCATCCATCCATCCATCCATCTTCAACCACTTACTCCTTTATCAGGGTCACGGGGAACCTGGAGTCTATCCCAGGGAGCATGGGGCACAAGGCGGGTTACACCCTGGACAGAGTGCCAGTCCATCACAGGGCACAATCACACACACACTCACACACACATTCATACACTACGGACACTTTAGACACGCCAATCAGACTACCATGCATGTGTTTGGACTGGGGGAGGAAACCGGAGTACCCGGAGGAAACCCCCGACACACGGGGAGAACATGCAAACTCAACGAAGAACTATACAAGTACAATGAGAATACCTCCAAACATTTCTGAAACCTTGATTCTGATTTCAGAAGCTTTTTTACGTCTGCAGGAGAACTTTCAGGAACATGTAGAACACTGTGTGTAACGGTAGAACACTGAGCCTTTACGTCGACTCTAAAGAGAACAGTGATGCATCTGATAATAATAATTGTGTTTCCTTTTTTTACTGTACCACATGACCACTTACAGAACTAAAATGTCTGCCAATGCATGAAAAATCTTTGCTTGGGCCCATATTCACTCTGTTGTCACTTCTAAGCTTGGTATCAGTATCTATTTTGTGTAAAAGAACCTTGGTTCTAAGCAGTATCCAGGGAAATAGGTCATGGTTTCTGTCTTTGCTGCATCTTGCTGTAGCGTAAGAGGACATAATGAGAAAAGCTGTGAATATAATCACAGTAAATCGTTCATTTATTCATTCCTCTTCACTTAGGGGTAATTTAGAGGAGTCAGTCCACCTACAGTGGGGCATTTTTTGGGAGGTGGAAGGCGACTGGCCTATTTCCTCAGGAGGATGAGAGATCTGAGCCATGTTCTTAACCGAGACACACTCATCTTTGTTGTCAGCTTTTGCCTCCAGCTTCCTGCAGTTTCAGAAAACAAGGACAGATGGTTTCCTTTAAACAACACTGCCCTCTGCTGGGACCGGGCTCAGCACTGGGGTTAAAATAAGCAATAATAAATACTGAAATCTATTAACATGTTGATTTTTTTTTTTTTAACTGAGCCAAGAAAATGTGTTCTCATCTCATTAGGCAATTTACTGTCCTTATTATTTAATGTACAATATGGAAGTGATGAGATTTGCATCTTTCTGAAGACAAAAGCAAGTGAGTGTTTATAGAGTGTTCATATACACTATATAAACATGATCATTTTACAGAGAGTGTATAGGAGACACTATATTTGGTCACGGCACATTTACGGCAGTCTTTCCTCGAAAGACTTACGGATAGATTTGCGTAGATCTGATCGATTATTAGGACCTCGTGATGATTTTTAAAACACAGTATATATATCAGAACCCTAAATAGAAATCTGCATGAAGTGTCCAAGCGAAGTGACTCGGAGTAGAGTTAAGCGGAGTCAAAACTGAAGATATGAACTGTAATAAGGTACGATTTATTTTTTATACGTTGTTACATGCTACTGAAATAGTTCAATTCGTATTAAGCAGCAAAATGTGGCTAAATGTGCTAATGAGTGCGAAGCTAATGTTATCCATCCATCCATCCATCTTCAACCGCTTACTCATTTTCAGGGTCACGGGTAACCTGGAGTCTATCCCAGGGAGCATCGGGTACAAGGCGGGGTACACCCTGGACAGAGTGCCAGTCCATCACAGAATTTAGACTACGCTAATGTTAGCGTAGTCTAAATACATAGCTAGAATGTTAACATCGACAACACGATGAACCACAAATAAAACACGTCATTCGGGACACGAAACAAAAGAAAAACATTTATTAATGATTTCTCCTGAAACATTGAGTGTGTGATTGTGATATTATGAAAATAAAAGTACTGTTCGCTTCTACTGGAAATCATGACCAAAGTACGACCTATAGAAATGGAGATGAATGTCTTCTTTTGTATTTTTGTGCATGCTTTCTGATTTTGAGGCTCTTTTCGGTTCATTTATTTGACTTCATTAGCATTAATTTGTTCTAATCTC
Source organism: Noturus placidus (assembly GCA_022414735.1). Lineage (NCBI taxonomy): Eukaryota > Metazoa > Chordata > Actinopteri > Siluriformes > Ictaluridae > Noturus > Noturus placidus. Next base: position 18,128 of record JAFFST010015880.1, on the reverse strand, counting down.
ACTGATACAGATCTGTAAGAGCATTTATCTTGATAAACTCATTCGCTTGGCGCTTCAAGGAAGACACAATCGGATTTTTCTCCTTTGCCAGCAGGTGCCACTATTACATCAACTGATTCCAAGGTCTGAGCTGGGTGTCTGGCTGGGATATGATCCAACGCTTCTGTTGTCCAGTTTTATTTTGATGTTGGGAATGGGTTTTATTGTCTTATTGGAGCAGAAGAGAATATGAAATATCCGATATTTTTGTAAACATTGAGCTAGTATCATTCAAAAGTGGTCTTCTCAACGCTCTACGTGCTTCACAATGGAAATGTTCAGAGGTTACATGGTTTTTTTCCTAAGCAAAAAAGTCACTGTTCAACTGTTGTATAAGCATGACACTTGGGTAATACAACACGCTAGGGCTGTAGTCAAGTACAAGACAAGTCCAATACCAGGACTAGCTGAGATCGAGTCAAGACTGAGTCTTAGAGTGCCTTGCGAAAGTATTCGGCCCCCTTGAACTGTTCGACCTTTTGCCACATTTCAGGCCTCAAACATAAAGATATAAAACTGTAATTTTTTGTGAAGAATCAACAACAGGTGGGACACAATCATGAAGTGGTACCAAATGTATTGGATATTTCAAACTTTTTCAACAAATAAAAAACTGAAAAATTGGGCGTGCAAAAAAATATGGCAAAAGGTTGAACAGTTCAAGGGGGCCGAATACTTTCGCAAGGCACTGTAAGTGTGTTGAGGCTAAGTTATGATCGAGTCCAAATGAAATTGCGATCGAGACAAAAAACCAGCAAATCATTTCATTGTTCATTGCGCTAATGGTTAGGTGATATTCTATAAGGTTGAAAGAACCGAGTACAAATAGCAATAACTCTGAGACGAGTCCAAGTTGATGTAGAAAACATCTCGTCATGATGTGAAAAAAACAACTCAAGTACTTGTATAAATCATGTACTTGTAAATATAAAGCTAACTATTGCACTGTGGCAAAACAAAGGGCATGAATATGATCTTCCCCTTTTGCTGTTTGAACTTAGATTCAACCTAACCTAACGCTAAATTCCAATATACTGTAGATCAGGGGTCTTCAACGGTTTCCAGGCCAAGGACCCCCAAACTTAAACAGTGTTTAAGGCTAGACTTAAAACGTATTTATTCACTCTAGCCTACCCTGGCTAGACTTTCCATCATGCTAAATCCCAGTGTTAACAATCTTTTCTCTCCCTCTCTCCTTCTGCCGAGCTACACATGAGTTTGTGGAGATGTTGGAGATCCTGGTCCTTTCTGCTCTCCGGACCTGCATGATCGGTCTCGGAGGTCCTACTTCTGGATGGAGCTCTCATCTACTCCAAATCCAGACTGCTGGGACTAAGGCTTTTCAAAGCCAAACAGATCACATATAGATCAATAATGATCTCTTTAAGAATATCTG
>JAFFST010015869.1:72363-94202 GCA_022414735.1 Noturus placidus | reverse complement strand
ACTCGGCGAGGTGTACAGGGACGCGAGCGGTATATAACTCTACTATAATACTCGGCGAGGTGTACAGGGACGTGAGCGGTATATAACTCTACTATAATACTCGGCGAGGTGTACAGGGACGCGAGCGGTATATATCCCCAATATAATCAGCGTATATAACTATACTATATCTACTATAGTACTCCGCGAGGTGTACAGGGACGCGAGCGGTATATAACTCTACTATAATACTCGGCGAGGTGTACAGGGGCGCGAGCGGTATATATCCCCAATATAATCAGCGTATATAACTATACTATATCTACTATAGTACTCCGCGAGGTGTACAGGGACGCGAGCGGTATATATCCCCAATATAATCAGTGTATATAACTATACTATATCTACTATAGTACTCGGCGAGGTGTACAGGGACGCGAGCGGTATATAACTCTACTATAATACTCGGCGAGGTGTACAGGGACGCGAGCGGTATATAACTCTACTATAATACTCGGCGAGGTGTACAGGGGCGCGAGCGGTATATAACTCTACTATAATACTCGGCTAGGTGTACAGGGACGCGAGCGGTATATAACTCTACTATAATACTCGGCGAGGTGTACAGGGGCGCGAGCGGTATATATCCCCAATATAATCAGCATATATAACTCTACTATAATACTCTGTGAGGTGTACAGGGACGCGAGCGGTATATATCCCCAATATAATCAGCGTATATAACTATACTATATCTACTATAATACTCCGCGAGGTGTACAGGGACGCGAGCGGTATATATCCCCAATATAATCAGCGTATATAACTATACTATATCTACTATAGTACTCCGCGAGGTGTACAGGGACGCGAGCGGTATATAACTCTACTATAATACTCGGCGAGGTGTACAGGGACGCGAGCGGTATATAACTCTACTATAATACTCGGCGAGGTGTACAGGGACGCGAGCGGTATATATCCCCAATATAATCAGCCGTATATAACTCTACTGTAATACTCGGCGAGGTGTACAGGGGTGCAAGCGGTATATATCCCCAATATAATCAGCCGTATAGAACCATTTTTGCACTCGTCAATGCACATTTTTGTTCTTTCAGCAGTCAGTTATAGGACTAACATAGGCAATTCAAGGGGCTCAAAGATAACCACATCAAAATATTTTTATTTTACTCATTTATTTATTTAAAGTTATATTGTGCCTTGTTGGTAGCCTATGCCTGCTGGAATGAAAACAAAATGTTCAGTGTTAAATAAATATTTTGAAATTGTGGTTTTTGTAATTTACAAAGCAAGACAAAATAGTGAAAAGCACATTTTGACTATTTAATTTATGCAGTGGTGAAAAATAAATGGAAAAAAAAACGCGAAAATTTTTTTTTTTTCCATTATATTGGATTTCGGCTTCGGACAAGAATTTTCATTTCGGTGCATCCCTATCTTGAACTAGTGAAACAATCTCAAAGAGTTTGAAGAGTAAACAAGTTGCCTTGACATATACCCTCTTCTAAACATTTACCCAGAACTCGTGACTTTAGAGGCGTTTTGTGATAGTGGTCAGAAAGTTAAAATCTCAGGACTGACAGAAAAATCAGTGAACCTTCAGCAAGGCTCTTAACCCTCAATTACTCAATGTCCCTAGATTGCATGCTACCTGGCTTTCATGTCACTCCGGGTAAAAATGTCTGCCAAACGAATACATATAAATAAGAAAATCCACTACGACCCGGTTTCCTTTTAGTCTGACCGAATCAGCGCAAAGCTAATTGCCCTTTAATGACTTCCTTTCACTGTTAGCACTTTTGTTTGAAGTATACCTTTGACTATAATGCACCCCACTGCTACTCTTAATTTAACAGTGAGGGCAAAGTGCCAGCAGTGCTGCTGCTCGATGGTACCTCTGTGCTGTGTGGTCCTGGCAGTGCTTTCCCTCCACAGGCCTGCTCAAGGCCACAGCTGCTACAAACCCACAGCAGAAAATTTCAATTTATCACAGGCGGTGCCAGCAATTCCACAATGAGCCTCCCACACACAGGCTGCTCTCCAAAAGAAAGGGAGGAAAAAGGGATGTGTTTTCCATTTGTTGAAAGGTGTATATTAAAACGTCTTGACAGTTTTATGAAAATTGGACCTTTCATAATACTGGTAGATCTGAAAATGTCAAAAGGTACCAAGAAAATGAAGGCATTTGTAAAGGACATGTTTTAATGTAGCATGGCTTCAAGCGGTAATATTGAAAGTTGAGAGCCATGATTCCCAGTTGATTTGACTGGTCAAGTGAGGACGTTTGATGGTAACAGGTGTGTCAGCACATCATGCTATACCCAGAATGGACTCCACCCCTCCAATCATAAGACAACTATCTAGGTGAATCCAATTATAAAGATCAAAGCACACTACAAGAATGATGAAGATCAGACCAGCTTATGTTCTGAAACAGTCTGAAACCAGCCTACGGTCCAAAAAGGGTGAACCTATGTTTCAAAATGGGCTGGGACCAGAATACAGTCCAAAATGGGCAGAAACCAGCCAGTGGTCCAAAACAGGCTCAGAACAGGTTATGGTTGAAAGCAGCTGGAGACCAGCCTACAGTCCAGAATAGGCTGAACCCTGCTGAATCCAGTCAACAGTCCAGTACAGGCTGAAAATATGGTTCAAAATGGGCTGAGATATGCTGAATTTCAAAAATGTGAAATAGTTGGTCTGGAATTACAAGTTTGCCAAAATTAAAAAGTGCCAGTAGATTGTTTTTTTTTGGGGTTTTTTTTTTTTTTAATTAATTGGACCCTGTCATGCAGTTTACTCCAAAAGCTGTTCGGAGTTTATGCTAATAAGACAGCTCACATTCGTCAAAGCAGATTTGTTCCACTTCGAATCTCGCTCAATGTGAGCGGTGTGGACCAAAACGTAAACTCGGGGACATTTTGCTCGCCTTCTCTGCCAGCCATTTTGGAGTCAAACGTACAGAAGTGAGCTTTGTGGTGTCGTTAATCATTTATGACCAGCCTGACTGAGCGCGCTCGGCTGCAAAAAGAGCAGGGCTTCTGAGGACATGCGCTCACGCGGGACGGGGGCTTAATTACTTTAAACGGCACACTCGCCGCTGTGTTTAGTGCAGCCGATTATTCACGCTGAAGCATTGTTATTCGTGCTGAAGCGAGACCAGCTGTGACGCGAGAAGAATGCAACCATGCAACCCGTACTGACACTGTCCCAGGGATCAAACGGTAATGCGGCGACCGGTCAGAGCAGGAACATTACTCAAGGCTTAAAACTGGTGGACAGTCTACAGACGAGGCGTGATCTTTGTCACTGACTCACCTCTCATGATGTGGCGCACCGTCTTAACCGATCCGCCTCTCAGGTTCAGGATTTGATGTACTCTCTGCTGCAGCTGTGAGAATAATAATTCAAACAAAGACAAGGACTTACATTATACCAGAGTGCTCTCGATTCTGATCGGTCAGAAGGTGCTCATCAATTGTCTATAGCAGCAGCCGACACTAGAGCAGCTGCAAAACCACATGTTGATATTAAAAGCACTTTGTATGAGCTGTAATAAATTATAAAAGGAATGAAAACACTCCAAGTCATGCTCTGAATCCCAAAATTATTATTATTTTTTATGATTTACCTGTGGAATTCCTGCACTACTAATCTCCACCATGATGTAACAGATCAGCTGCAGGACGAAAAGGCCGGCATCTAAACGTCGCAGGTAAAACTCGTCCTCCATAGCATCATCCAGGATCTCGCCCCGCCGCACCATGTCCTGCAAACACACACACACAGACTTTGATCATTCAGCGGAGTCGCTGCTGATCAGTGTGTACATCAGTCAGTTTGGGACTTAATGGCATGGAGGGACTCCATCACTCATACACACTCCTGTGCCGATACTCATCAATCTTAAGCACTTAGTCCACGCATCGATATCTGAGCACCGTCAATACTCTCTAACCTCGAATTCATCACCATTAGAAAGTTTGCAGGGATTTTCGAGGCCAAAGTGAAGCAGTTACACGTGCTAAAAACCACTCTGCCGTGCTAACCGGTGGGAAAGCAGCTCCGCCCTGGAACCCATCGCATCGCTTTTTTGTTATATCGCTTGAAAATAATTACCCTCTAGCCTCTTTGTCGCATTGCATCTCTGTGACTTGATTCGTTTCTTGCTGCACCGGTAGCTCTGTAGTAGTAGGACAAGTGAAATTTTTGTGAGGTTCGGTCTACATCATGGCCGTGTTTTCATTACACAACAGAGAGAAAGAGTTTATTGTAGTAACGCAGACAGACTGAAACATGCTGCTGTCTCTCCCGCTATGCTGAGAGGCGTCTCTTTGTGTTCGTCAGTATGCGTGCACCTTGTTTGCGACGCCACGCTCCAGCAGCTCTTCCTCACACAAACTCTCTCGCTCTCTCACACACACGAAATATTTCCCGCCTGGAAAGTCTGGCGTTCCCAGGAGGGAGGCCGATGTCAATCGCTGCAATTACAGCATGCACAAACTCCAGCTGTTTAGACAGCCACTCCGGGAGCTTAGATGATCCTCTCGACTTTGAAAACAGGAAATACCCTTTAGAGACAAACCTGAAATGTAAAACAATTACTTTTTTGGAGGGGTAGGGGTCCAGATTGAGAACATGCATCTGTGACAGAGGATGGAGACTGAGGAAAGGAAAAATTTGTTTTCTTCTCAGGAGACTGAGAATCGAGTTCAATCCGGGGAAAAAAAAAAATCTTCACTTGAGCTTTTAATGGGCAGCTGGAGTAATTTTTTTTTTTTAAAAAGTCACACAAAATTTCTCTCACACACACAGAGAGAGAGAGGGAGAGAGAGAGACAGAGAGTCTTCACACTCATTACTGGAGAAGAAGGAAAGGAAAGTGCTAGAGAGAGGCCTAAGGGGAAACGAGATTCAGTCACTTTATGGAGGGAAAAGGCAGGTGTTTAATGCCACGGTTGGGAAACGTAACAGTGCAGCGTCCCCCTCTCTCCCTCTCTCTCACACACACACAGTCTACAATTAATCCATCAGCACTTTCCCTACACATGCACGCTGTCCATAATTACACATAACACATGAGGAAGATGCCATGTAACTTCACTAGCGCTGCTCTAATACAGAGGATTCTGTGTGAAGTAAGGAAGGAAGGAAGGAAGGAAAGGGATGAAGGAAAAGAAGGAAGGAAAGGGAGACAGGAAAAGAAGAATGGAAAGGGAGACAGGAAAAGAAGGATGAAAGGAAGGAAGGAAAGGGAGACAGGAAAAGGAAGGAAGGAAAGGGAGACAGGAAGGAAGGAAGGAAGGAAGGAAAGGGAGACAGGAAAAGAAGAATGGGAAGGGAGACAGGAAAAGAAGCATGGAAGGAAGGAAGGAAGGAAAAGGAGACAGGAAAAGGAAGGAAGAAAGGAAGGAAGGAAAGGGAGACAGGAAAAGAAGGATGGAAATGGAGACAGGACAAAAAGGATGGAAGGAAGGAAAGGGAGACAAAAAAGGAAGGAAGAAAGGAAGGAAGGAAAGGGAGACAGGAAAAGGAAGGAAGAAAGGAAGGAGAGGGAGACAGGAAAAGAAGGAAGGAAGGAAGGAAGGAAGGAAAGGGAGACAGGAAAAGAAGAATGGAAAGGGAGACAGGAAAAGAAGGATGGAAAGGGAGACAGGAAAAGGAAGGAAGAAAGGAAGGAAGGAAAGGGAGACAGGAAAAGGAAGGAAAGGGAGACAGGAAAAGGAAGGAAGAAAGGAAGGAAGGAAAGGGAGACAGGAAAAGGAAGGAAGAAAGGAAGGAAAGGGAGACAGGAAAAGAAGGATGGAAGGAAGGAAGGAAAGGGAGCCAGGAAAAGGAAGGAAGAAAGGAAGGAAGGGAGACAGGAAAAGAAGGAAGGAAAGGGAGACAGGAAAAGGAAGGAAGAAAGGAAGGAAGGAAAGGGAGACAGGAAAGGGAAGGAAGAAAGGAAGGAAGGAAAGGGAGACAGGAAAGGAAAGGAAGAAAGGAAGGAAGGAAAGGGAGACAGGAAAAGAAGGAAGGAAAGGGAGACAGGAAAAGGAAGGAAGAAAGGAAGGAAAGGGAGACAGGAAAGGGAGAGAGGAAAAGAAGGAAGGAAGGAGCGACAGCGGGAAGAAGCAACAGAAAGAAAAAAGAAAGAAAAAGTTAGAAACAAACAAAGAAAGACAGAAAGAAAAAAAATCTGAATCCAACTGTGGCTCTAAAAAGGAATCCAATGGTGATTGATAGGTTTAATCTAGCAGATACGGTAAAGATCTTTAGGTCTGAGGTTATGATCTGAATTGCCTGTACAATATAATACAAGTGACTCAGCTCATATGACTTTATTTCATTCTTCTGTTTGCTTTCGTTTTATTCTCACCTGCATTTCCCCTTGCTCCCTTTCTCACACACACACACACACACACACATTATAGTAACCATGCCCCTTTCATATTAATGATGAAATTTCCAAAAAGCAGACATGACAACCTGTCGTGTATGTGTGTGTGTGTGTGTGTGTGAGAGAACCGCGTGATGGAAAAAAGGCAGGAAGAAAAGTGTGATGTAACGCTACTGAGTGAAAGATAACCATCATCTCTGATCAGACCTATCAGCACGGAGCTCAGCAAGGTCAGGGAAAAGGTTAGAGAGCTCATGAGGGTGTGGGTGTGTGTGTGTGTTCTTACATGCTTCTCTCCATCAATTCTCCTGTCTGCGAGCTGAACGGCCTCCAGGTATTTAAAATGTAGCTCCATCAGTCTGTCCACCTTCAGAAAAAAAAGGAAAAGAAGGGCCATATTAGACGCACACACAAACACACTTATTGCTTCATTCTATAAGCTATACTACTGATGCAGCATTATTAATTCAGAGGACATTTGCAGTATACTTAAAATTGTACTTCAAGCCTCTGCTGTTGTGTAGTGCAGTATTTGTCCCATTAGTGTTGCCGTAGTTCTTTATTAAGATGTCAGTACAGAGCCAATATTAATGCTAAAACCTTATTAATGAGCTTTACCTTAACTGCTGGTGTAGCACGCCTACCGTAAATACTCAAACAGGCATTCGAATTAAGTGATTGCCACGAGCAATTTTTTAAAAACTTACGTTATATAAATATTATTATTATTACATTTCTAGCAAGCATTCCATCAAATCTATACGATGTATTAAAAGGCGTATTTAACTTGGCTTGAAGTTTAATCAACAATACGGGGTTCATAAAAAATAAATAAACAAACAAGCCATTTACCTTCTCACAGTCGTTCTCTGTGAACTTGCTGAGCAGGCGGCTCCTCTGCTGGCCCTTCAGGTTCCTCAACATGGACGCCATGATGGAGCACACATGCTCTGATGGAAGAGGAGAAGAAACCACAACACTATCAAATGATTTTGCGATTCCAACATAAACATTCACGGGACCATAGAAAGAAAAGTGCATTTTCAGACATTTTTGTTTGGACGGTTGTGTCGTTCTTATTTTTCTCTTCGTCTCAGTTTAATCTCCTCTACTTCAATCTTTTGACACTAACCTGAAAGACTGAAGGCTAAATCGTGTTTCCTACAACACCATTAATCCGAGTGCGTTCTTATTATAGGGTCGATAACCCAGAACGCATCGAAATCAATATCAGGTGTTTTGTTCATTAAGGCGCTAAACAATTAGCACGGCGTGTGTTCCGTTGGGTGGCGGGGGGAGGGGGGGGTTAAAAAGAAAAGCTAAATGATATCCAGATAATAGGCCAGATAAATCGGTCTTCATTAGCGTGTGTGAGTGGTGAGAGTCGAGATTGTGTTGATTGAACATGACACATTCGGTACGGCTACACACAATCAAACTTCCTGTACAGCGTCAACAGGTCGGGATTTCCAACATAAAACAAAAGCAACAAAAGCAACAAAACAAAATGATCCTCACAATTAAAACTGGTTACCCTGAGGTTGGCAAATGTTAGCTTTTTGGTCCTACAACAGAACTCGAACTCTGCAGCTCGTTAACAAGCAGTCACAAGGTCCGAATCGATACGTTGCAGAACTCGAAATTGAACCAGCAAACTAAACGCTGAGAAAACGCTAGAAAGCGTTACAGAATCACGACGGCAAGCCGAAACGGCGAGAACTCGCAACAGCACACCTCCTAACATCGTTTACATACTTAATATGTCGATCCAGCAGCCTAATCTCAGCAGGAAGCCAAAGGATGATGGGAATTAGCAAGTAGGAACAGGAAGTGCTTATTCAGCAATCTGATTTCCTCTCAAGCTGAGCATAGGAATGAAGAAGAGGAACGTAGGAGCTTAGGACGCCGCCGGAGAACACGTACGCTACATTCTAAGATGGTAGAAAGTGTATGCATGACATGGCTTGTCTATCACTATGGAAGAGAATGCTGGATTAGGAGGCAGGTATGGTTCTCCTGAACGCTGCTCTGGTCAAAAAAAAAATGGGAGAGGGTGAAGGATGCAGCAAGAATGAGGAGGAATAAACGAACATCCTCTTCAAGCTTCAGGTCACCGTGGCAACAGGCAGAGGGTCCATTAATTGAAGTGATGTCAGAGAGCGCGAGTTAAAGAGAATAAACTAAATGACCGTAATAGAGATTAAGGATTATGCAGGAGTGGTGTGTTAATACGAGTGTTGTTAAGCAGCAAGCCTCACTCTTCCTTCTATTCCCACCATCTCTGGCACCGCTCACTCACTCACATATATCCCTTCAAGTCATTTTTAAATCCTAATTTCTGCTCGTTACAGCTTGCTTGGATAATAAAAACCCAATTCTGATTGGCGATAGACACGTCATAATGGACTGATCTCTCAGAATGGAAATTGTGTGTCGAATCATATTACTTCCCATCAGGTGGTTTTCAACCGCGTAGCTGGAAGCAATTGGATTCTTTCTACCTTCAGACCTGAACACACACCAATCTTCTCTATCCTCGGGTTACAGTTGCAATCTAAATGATTCGACCCCCATCGCAAATCAGGTTTATAGTCAAAACATACAGACTTTCAGCTGTCTGCGATGAAAAATTCCAACAAACGCGACTGAAATCTTTCAACATGACGAACGCTTCAAGTGGTTTACGGAAATTCGACTGGAAATGCAACTTATAAGGATTTTCTCCAGTCTCAAAAATATTCACCCCCCTTGATGTTGCTATTTGTTGTCTGACGTGCCATTTCTTTCAATAAAGATATTTAAAAAAAATAATAAATAATAATTAAAAAAAATATTCACCCCCTTTATGGCGAGCATCTTTAGTGCTTAGTAGAGCACGCTTTTACTCTTATGACCTGCTGCAAACAAAATGCAGAGCTTCTGGTGGCGTTCCCATGGAATCTTATCCCCATTCTTCATGAGCAACGGCCTCCAGTTGAGTTATATTCTTGGGTTTGCGTGCTGGGTTCTCCATCCTTGAGTCTTGAGCCATTTCTCTCCATGCATGTTGTAGAAACTAAAGGGATCCTTTGAGCACTCGGCTTCTTTCCATTCTGGTAAATAAAACCAATTGAATCTGTCCCATTTTCACCACGATCCGCCAATTGAATCCTTTCCATCCTAGTTTTGAGCTGCAATTACACATTCCATTAGGTTTGTTTTCACAATAAAAATGACAAGGAACTTGATGGATGACAAAAAGGGACGTTTGAGGCATTGATGTGTACTGGACCAACAGGTGTTTAAAGAAATGCCTCACTACACTCCCCGATTTAAAAAAAACCCACCATAATCGTCTCACACAGCTTGGGCTTGCAAACATAATGAGAATACTTATGATAATCCTCATTTGAGGGAAACAAATATAATAAAATAAAACAAAAGAATCAATTACCATAAGCTTCACAGAGATTCAAAAATGTCCAACGCATCTCCGCCTCAAATAAGAGAACTTTCCGAGTCTTGATTAAGTGACACAGACGTGATTTACAGAGCCTTTTCCGTGCCATTTACGCCAATTATTTGCATGAATGCTAATCTATTGTCACTGAAAAAGTCCAAAGGGAACCATTTCCGAAAGCCCCAGCAATTTTCTTTCTCCGTTTAAAATCAAACATCCAGCCATCTTTTCCATCATCTGTTCGCTTCCTCTCAAACTGTTCCCTTCCTCTCTGAAAATTATTAAGTATTGGTTGTAGCGTGCTTTTCTTTTCTTCTTTTTTTTTCTTCCCCCCTCTCGCTTAAGAGTCGCAAAGAAAGAAAACAGGTAGCTAAACGTAGCTGTATGTTGAAATAACACTTCCACTCCATAGATCACATCAAACCGCATATCATGTAACATAACATTCGAACCCCAAAACAACTAACTAATTGGTTTATTTTTGCACCGTGAACGGAAATAAATCCCGAAGACGCCACGCTCGCAATGATTTATGCGTTAAAAAAAAGTGCATCCGGTGAAATTCGATTACATTTCTATAAAAACGCATTTCCAAAGTTAATTATTCTCCTTACACCACAGCAATATGCCAATTTCAATTTTCATGACACAAAAAAAAATTATAAAAAAAAAAGTACATATCAGATTACTAATTATATTTAATGTTTATATACATGTTAATATATTTCACGTTAACGACTGCAAAACAAGCTATTTCCTGTTCTCAACTGCAAAGTGTAAACTAATCAGTCCTAAACTTACAGCTTTACCTGGAGCCTCTTTCCATAAATAGTAAACAAATATCTCCTTACATCTGTTTGTAAAATAAATAAAAAATAAATAAAAATACGCTCCTACCCCATACAAGTACCTCTGAATGAGTCGGTACTATAGAAACGATAAAGTAATATTACAAGTTAATATTAATATATTCATATAAATGTGTGTGTTTGAGAAAATATCCTATCATACAAACACCTTCTGACCAATCGGGCTTGAGCATTCAAGAACACTGTGGGATAAAGCGAGGAGCTGAACGGGGCTCGGAAACGCGATTGAGGGAGGTACTAAAAAATAAATTAATAAATAAAACTCTTTCCAGAACGTTCCAGCGGTAGAGCTGGAATGTTTTTTTTTTTAAATATGGGAGAATGGAAATAAGCGTCCAACTGGGACTCGTATTCCAGCTTAACGATTGCGTGGAGGTGTTGATTTGCTCCTGGTTTACAAACGGACACATCGTTAGGCGACTAAAACTGCTCCTGTCAGAGTTCCCAAAATTCAACCCCACATGGGACATCGCTCACAGCGTACTAAAACACAAACACACAATCAACACTGCTTCACCTGCTCGCTTCCTCACCTTCTCTCTCTCACTCGCTCTCCAGGCTTCATCTCTCGCTTCCTAAAATAGCGCACCTCGTTAGGACACAGCCAAAACTCTCGCTTCATAGAGCACGATTAAAAAAACAACACAAAAAGCACAGCATGAACCCTTGACGCACGCACATTCTCACGTTTTAGACGTTACAGTAATTACAGCTGCACGATGATGAATTATGTCTCATGGTGTAACATGCTCACACTTTCCTGCAGTCACGCAGACATCTACCTCTTTAGGTGAGTGTTTCCGTGGGCTGGAGCCATTCGGTGTCAGGGCTATTATTAGAGCTTCTTAACGAGCTAGTCACGGACGCGAATTTTGGCTTGCGATGCGACATCGTGTGCTGGGGTGTAAATTTCAGGATCCTTGTCAAGGTTCCCTAGAGCACGACTCTTTTCAGCAACTTCAAAAACACTCTCCGTATTAAGGATCAATGCCGATTAATTAAGGAGTTAGAAGCCCCGCCCCCTTTCTCGCTGCTTTCCAGTTAGCAGAGTGTTGCCACACGCATACTGCTCGCACTAATCCGCACCCATGAGCGGCGCATCGTACGCAAGATGTGGTGGACACATATTTCCAGCGCACTGACGACTATTGGATGATGTGCTGCTCGGGTCAAAATAAACAAAAGGTGTTGTGATGCATCCCACAATGCAACAGTGATGGAAAATTGTGGGCAAAGAGAGCAACATGGTTACACTACAGTAGGTGTCTAGGTTTTCTAAAACGTCTTGCTGTTATTAATAAGTTAGTATATTTTAAATTTTTCCTTGAGATCTCCTTCATTCTTGATCAACAGTTACAGTGTAATAATTTTAGTACAGTTACACTTTTATAGCATCACTGTATTCCTTTTCGTGTCGCATCATTTTGTTTATGCATCATTATGCATCTTTTTTATGTTTAAATCTCACAGTTTAAACAACAGTAACTGAAAACACTCAGAAATGAATGAGAACATCATTTCGTTCATCGTGTGACTGTAGTTATGAACTGACAGTTCACACATCCTGCGTGTACACAGTATGTAAGTGCAGAGGCCACGACTCCTACACTCATCTCCTCTATTGAGACTGATAAGCACAGAGGCCACGCCTCAGTCACTAACTGCGAAGAGCACTGAAGCCAAGCCTCCTTCACAGATTCTGCCGAGCACAAAAGCCACGCCTCCTTCACAGATTCCGATGGTCACAGAGGCCACGCCTCCTTCACGTCACTCATCTCCTCTACTAGGACTGATAAGCACAGAGGCCACACCTAATCTTTTAGATTTATTTATCAAACAGGCCACGTCTCCTCACATGCTCTGCTGAGACTGACTTGTACAAATACCACATCTCATCTACACTACTAGGTCTGTGAAGCACACAGACCACGCCTCCTCTACTGAGACTAGCTTGCACAAAGGCCATACCTCTTTAACTGAGACTGATTGGCACAGACTCCAAAAGAGAGAGAGAGAGAGAGAGATGAAGAGGTTATTATGGGATACCTTCATGTTCCTTGTCCGACACGCCGGCCTTCCTCATCTTCTTCGGAGTCTTCATGAACAGCGGGAAAATGGTGCGAAGGCCAAGGATGTCAACAAACTTGTGGCAGTTATCGGTGCCCTCGGGGCCGATCATGCCGTGGTCCAAGACCTTGAGGGCGCTAGTGCGAGACAATTTCTTCTCCCTACAGACAGACAGACAGACACACACACACACACACACACACACACAATCATGAAGAAAATGAACCAAAGCAGTGTGCATTACAGTACTGTTATCTCAACGACACATTAATATAAACATTTCACTTGCAGTACTTTACTCTGTCTGTCAGTTCACTTAACACATTCAGTGCTGGAGAAATAATACACTTGCTCCAGATGTCATCGTGTGTATTATCATTTTATCTTCTTGTCTCTGCACTACTGTAACGCACAGTTCACCAAACTAGCTGTTTATCTAATAAAAAAGTAAAACATCTGTGCACCTGTGGGCCTCATTCATCTCACTGTTTACACAGAAATCCTTCACAGGAGCATTTATACAATAAACATGAGATGGGCACTCCTGAGTTGGCGTAAATTTATGCATCAAGAGACTCGCTAATAAAAGTAAAATGCTGTAAATATTCAATTAACTTTTAACTATTGGGAATTCTTGTGCTTTATATGATCACACTTTATAAGTCTGTGGGTTTTACTGGTCAAAACCGATGTCAAAGCTCCAAAAAACACCACCACCTCGTCAGATACTTTTACATAATATAATACATGCACTTGGTCCTTGTAAGTGATTAATTTCCTGAATCCTGAGGAAACAACAAATCAGTTCTGCGCATCATAACAAAGCAAACGTGATCAATAGGTTTAAGGTCCAGCGAGATCACGCAGCATAAACAGCGGTGTATCAGAGCCCTCCGACGAGCAGCACGGCACTCTGGGAAATGTAGCTGTCTATCATGCTGCCACTCTCCTCAACCGGAGATGATGAACAGCGCTGTTTATCGAGCTCACGGCAAAAACGGTTCAGGTGTCAGAGGGTGGGGGTGTAAAGAAAGTGTGCGTGCGTGTGTGTGTGTGAGTGTGTGAGAGAGATGAGATTTGGGAAGCAGAAAGCTGTTTGAAAGATGCTGGAAGCCCATCTCACCTGCAACGAACGTCTAAATCCAGACGACACGAAACAGCAGTCACGCCACGGCAAAACGCTTCCCATTTTTCATCAAGTGTCACTACGATTTATTTTACACCGTCCATTTTCATGTCCCACGCAATAATTCTCTCACGTGCAGGGGGAAAAAAACAACCTTTACTTCCTCTTGATTTATCGTCCATTGCGAGAATAAAATAAATATACATAAAAGATTCTGAAAAAGAAAATACACAGCTTTCTACCTTCTAATGGAACTAGAAAGACCATGATGTAGCGCGCCTAAATTAATTGACCGCACGCACCCAAATCATCAGCCAATCACAAACCTGAGCATGAGGTTCATCAGCTGAAGCCCCTCCCCCTTGAGGAAGCGGTCACGGTTGGCGGGCAACATGAGGCAGGAGCAGAGCCCGTCGAAGAGGTTCTCCATCATCTCCTGTTCCTCCGGCGTGGACGGGTTGTGCCTCTTGAACACCTGACACACAGTGACGTGATGTTAGTACGGATTGATAACATGCTTAAGATCACCTTCATTACAGCTTCAAACAACACTAATGACACATTACTAAAGCGCACATTAACTACTGCTTAATAACACCACAATGCACATCAATAACAGGTTAATAACACATTAATTACCAGCCTTGTGGCATTATCCGGGGGTTACTATAAAATCATTGAACCCCTAGTTTTTCAGACATTATCTAGTTCCTTTAAGAAACCTATGAACTAATCCCAGCACTGCTGAATTCTCTATTCTGTCTGGTCAGCACGGTGTTGATGAATTTTCTAGAACAGCAGCTCGGACAATAGCGCAACTTCAAATCACACATTTACAATAATGCTCATGTTCTAATATGTCATTGTTTCTATAGTAACGGCAACTGATATTCTTCTGTAATTTATCATCATGCATGGAAGGAGTCTCCAGTACCGGTGCGTCCTAACAGTCAGACGCGAAGCCGAGATTTAATTATGTTGTTTTGTTTTAGAAAAGGGGAGGGAAAAAAAAAAAAAAAAAACGTTAGCGAGGGAACAGGAACATTCATAGCTCCTATAATGCCAGTGAAAAGAGGAAGTAACTGGTTTTGTTGACGTTCCACACATTAAACGTAACTATAAATGGATTTCAGAAAAATAAGACGTGCTGTTCTTTAATTTACATTTATTCATTTAGCAGACGCTTTTATCCAAAGCGACTTACAAATGAGAGCACATTCACACACCAATGGTAGCAGAGCTGCATGCAAGGTGCTAGCTTGCCATTGGGGGCAACTTAGGGTTCAGTGTCTTGCCCAAGGACACTTCGGCATGGGATCACCCGGGCCGGGGTTCGAACCACCAACTCCAGGGTTAGTGGATTAGTGGACAACCCGCTCTACCGACTGAGCCACAGCCGCCCCATTAATTAATAATAAAAATGAGGAGGGGTCAAGCAGAAGTATGGGTGTTGGGAATATCTTCAGGAAGAAATGGGGCAGTTATTTGGCGTGTTTGGGGGACTCTAGAGGAGAGATGGAGGAGAGTATAAGTTCGAGTTTATGATGATATCTGATTGTTGTCTTCCTTTTCTTTTTTTTAATTATGTGTATAATTATTATTACTATTTATTGTTTTTTTTATTGTTATGACTTATTATTTTATGGATATGTGAGTCTATGTTCTATTGACCACAGGAGTGTTCGGGGGGGTGGGAGGTTGGTAAGAGGAGGGGTTATAGTGGGGATTTAAGTGATTCATGATGTATGTTGTGTGCTAGCTTGTGAATCAATAAAAATGTTAATAACAAAAAAATTTATAATAAAAATAAATACTGTTCGCCAAATAGCTGTGGTATAAAAGCAATAAAACGCTTTGAGGTGGTGACAGCAAACCTACTTCACATCCCCCCAGCGCTGATCAGTTTTCTTTGACATCATGCACCAAGTGTTTTATTCCTTACTTAAACTCATGAACCACCTTTTTTTCCCATTCTAAATGGTACATTTTGGTATTTTTAACCCAGCCATCTATCCATCCATCCTCTACCGCTTACTCCTTTTCAGGGTCACAGGGAACCTGGAGCCTATCCCAGGAAGCATCGGGCACAAGGCGGGGTACACCTCATTTTGGAGCAAAATGATTGTGTTTATAGTCTTTTTTTGCCTCGTTTTGTGTTGAGCAAAGCAACAATTTACTTTGGCTGGATATATGTGGGAGCTTTGTGCAACACACACAAACTCAATGTGTGTGGGTGTTTGCAAATAAAGGAAAAGAAACACATGAAGAGACAACTCTGAATCTACTGGGGATGAGAGACAAAGAGAGAAAGACACACATGCACAGGAGAGATAACTTACTGAGAGCTGCTGCAGGAGCACATCGATGCCGTCTATCTCGCCCAACAGCTCTCTGGTGCCTGAGAAAGAATTCTTTTAGCATATTATAACATCCCTCTGCTGTTATTTGTTTCTAGTAAAAATAACCACGCCTCCTTCACCGAGACAGACAAGCAGAGGCCATGCCTCCTTCAGTCAGACTAATGCTGCTTTCCCAATCTGCCTACTATCAGTCATAAATAGTAACCCGAGATTAGAATTCCGCATCCCAAATCATACCACGTTGAAGCGAGGTACCCTCGAAATGTACCCGGATGGTCTACTATTTTCAGTAGGTTTTCTAATTGTAAATCTGTGCATACTTTTTCAGCTAATAATACCCACAATGGCAGGAGGAGCAGTTTCAAGATGGTTTCCTTCGACAAATCCAACCTGCAACCATGGCGGACGAGCGCAACATCCGTGACGCAGATTTCAAAGTGGTGTAACCGATGTATTCCACCCCCCCCCACACACACATTTCAAAGCACATGGTAAATTAAATTACACGGTATAAATGGTATAAGGAATAACGAATGAAGAAAAGGTGGAATGATTCGAGGTGTGTGTGTGTGTAACTAACCAAACAAAGTTCTCTTCCTTTATGTGTCCTTGCGTACTCTTTCACTACGCACTCAAAAGTGTGAACTTTTAATATTTATAATGCATTTTGAACCTTTCCACCCATGTAAAAATTAAGATTAGAGGGAAAAAGGGATAGAACAGGCGAGAGAAAAAGAACCTGACACCCCTGGAGAGAGAAAAGGCACAGGACGGAAGGTGAAGAAAAGCCACACATAGCTGCACAGTGTAATAACGAACAGCAGCACCAATATCACCACAGATTAGAGCACGTACACACACACACACACACACCAAAATCATCAAACCCGAGCACGAGATAGCAAACACTGTATCTGTGATATTGCGAGTCGCTCGCTTCACTACAGTCACACAGGAGCAATTCATGAAACTCAACCGCAAAACGCTGATTAGCAACCGATATTCAAAATGATTTTTATTTAACAAATGTGTTACATTTTGTACATTGTTTTGTACATTTGTGTACACAATCGACCTAAAATTAAGTTTTGCTACGTAAACATTTTGGTTCCAGACAAAAACTAGTAATTATTTTTGGTATATCCTCTCGGTAAGTGGTCTCTACGACCTCCTGTGTAAAAACTGTTACCGTGACAACATGCACAGCCTAAAATGGTGGCAATGCAGGGCCTAAAATGGCGGTTAGATTTTCTGAAGTAAAATCCTGAAGTAAATGCGAGCGCCAAGACTAAAACGCTGCGGTGATTTTGAAAACATTTGTCTCCGTTCATTTGATTTTTCTTATATATAAAGAAATAACTACCATTATTTTCATAGTCATTTCTGCAGTTTAATTTAACAAGCTAACGATTTCTGAGGTTAGTGTATGCTATCTTCGGATGGTGTTAGTTAGCTACATGGCTACGAAGTTACACTAATCTGCATGTGTTTTACTCAGTCAATTAACTTTATCAAGTAGAATCCTGCATTTCCAAGCGTTGAATTTAGTTAGCCAACAACTCGTTCTTTGCATTAGGTAACTAGGCTAAGCTAATCCTCTTAAGACAATGTAAACGATTTGTTTCTAGCATCAGTTAACTAGCTAGCTAGCTGCTTCAATCAGGTGGTTTGTGCCTAAAAAGTATAATTCAAAGTAAACAAACAAACCTGTAATAATAATAATAATAATAATAACAATAATAATAATAGCAAACAGTACTAGACAATTATTGTAGCATGAAAAAATATTGGCACCCATCAGTACCACGCACGTGGTCGAGGTTAAAGCTTTTCAGACTCACCATCGTTGTTCTGAAGAAGGATGGCCAGGATCTCGCTGCAGTACAGTTTGTTAGCGTCAAACGGCATCTTCGCCTGTATGATTAAGAAAAGCGCTATCTTCACTTTTAACTACGTTTTCATTTTTTTTGCTTTATCTGCATTTTCGCCCATGTTCAGTGAGCACCTGTAATTAAATGTTTGACCTTTTAAAAATAACAGTAACTCGACTTAATCACACCACCACATCTTTGGTTATTCTCCTAAAACAGCATAACATGGAGGGTTTCATTCCTTACTTCTGACCCTTATCAACAATCTACAATGACACAATATGCATCAGAACCGACACAGAGAACCTGAGTATAATGTTTCAGACAGCATTGTATTAAACACTTATCCCACTCACTTACCTTAATCCTCTTGAGGAGCCACTGCATGAGTCCCTGCTGAGCAGCTTCAGTGCACAGACCTGGTCTGAACTCGGCCATGTTCTCCACCACAGCTGCAACAGCACATATGCAGGTTATTAAGAAGGACCAGAAATCAAACCTGAACAGAGACACTCCTGAGGTCTAGCCTCTCCTCTCATCAAACACGGATAGTAATATAAAGATTTAGCAAACATATGCCAATGGTGGCAGTTGCTCATGAGGAATGGGATAAGATTCCTCAGGAACACCGCCACAAGCTATGCATCTCATTTGCAGCAGGTCATAACAGCAAAAGTGCGCTTAAATAAGTACTAAAGACACTTGCCATTAAGGGGGTGAATAATTTCGAGACTTGAGAAATCATCAAGTTGCATTTTCAGCTGAATATGGGGAAAACACTAGAAGCATTCGATGCGTTGAACTATTTGAATTTCGTTTGTTTGATTTTTTTTATTTCAAACAGCTGAAAGTCTGTAAATTGGGTTAATGATTTGTTTATATTTTGAGAAACTGAACCAATGAAGTTAGTCAAAAAACATTGCAGAATGGCACAAACAGAATTCCCTCAAGAGCAGGCGGAAGTAGTAAGAAGTGTTCAAGTGTGAATGTTATGTTACAAGCTCATGTGATAAAGCACAGTTCAGTGAATAACTGATCTTTAGTTGTTTGTGAGAGGTAATAGACATCATGTTGAGTAATCTTTGCAGATTGGTAGGTGCTACTAGCTTGTTAAAGAGAATTGAATTAGCAGAATATTTTTTAGCTAGCTTGCGATAGCTGCTAACCGTTCTTCAGTCTGTACAAGATTCCGCAGAGCTGGGTTTTTTTGGGGGGGGATTGTTGTGGCAAAAAAAGGCCTGGGTTTTTTTGTTTTAACATTGCGATGCAACTTGGAGTATTTTGTTTTGCGGAAAACTACTTGAATTTGGTGAAATTGTCGAAAGGCGTGGCCTTTCACAGTGAGGTTTGTCTGTAAATGAGACCTTTCGGCTGTACTCATGTTCGACGCACATGGATCGAAGAGGCACGTTTGGGCATCGTGTCGTTAGGACGCCACATGATGCGTCTCAGCCCAGACCTGCGGAAAACCTGCTGTAAAAAATTTTTTTTTTCAAGTTTGCTTGATTTTCTGCGATTACAAAATCCTAGAGGGACTGATGTGTGAAAAATTTGACTTAAAGTCGTAACTCGTATCATACGACCTCTGACTAGGGGGGCAGGTGAAAAGTTAGATAGTAAGTTAGCTGGTGCAAAAAACAAATGTTTTTAACCCTAACCCTGAGCTCAGACTTCCCACTTCCGAGGCAAGTCAAATTCCTTTTTCCACATATCATGTCCTCATCCGTTTAGACTGATTTTATTTCCTTCCACACCTCGAAGTGTCGAAATGTTCAGAAATGGTTTCTGTTCATGTCAGAACGCCGTCAAACCATCAAAATTGATTTCCCAGAAATTCACATCCTGTTGCATTTTATTTCTTATAAAACAGTACAGTAATAGTATCGACCGGTTCATCTGGGAATCAGACTTGGAAATAAAGAAATAACACAGAAGTTCAGGATCATAGCTCCATCGACCGAGAACTAACACACTTCCTGTGAGAATTTACAGCAGTGTGGAAATTCGGGTCCAGAATTATTTGTCCTGTAAAAGAGCGGACGATTTCTAAGACACACATGAAATACACACTGCTGTGAAACAAGAGCAGCTCTACAGGAATCAGTGCAAGTGTGTGTGTGTGTATATAGACCGCACAGTGGGTGACAGATCACATTCAAACAGCTGAGAGGATAAAGGCGTAGGAATAGTGTGTTTGCGTAGCATGTTCAGGGCTTTTTCCTTTTCTCAAGCTGAACATTAAACATTAAAAGGTTGGTGGTGCTGAAAACCACTTTAACTTAAATCACCACATCCACCCACACACTCTCACGCACGCAAACACTTCTCTGCAGCGCTGACCCAGTTTGTCCAAATCAGACTCACTCGACAAACAAAAATGGTTGAGAACAGGAACGTTAGTCTCAAAACAGGTGGAGGTCTGGAGATTAGCTTTCTGTAGACACTTTTCCAGGAGGAAAATAAAACCATAAGCAACAAGCGCTCTTTATAAAAGCCTGTGTGTAAAAAATATATATATACACAGTCAAATCTCGTTACTATGCCACCTCGCTACTATGCCACTCTCGCTATTATACCACTTTTGCTCGGTCCCGACAAAATTCAATACAAAATAAATTTACTATGCCACCCCCTACTCCCGCTACTATGCCACTATTGTGTGACTGTTAAAAGGCACGAGTCGTGAAAAGTCTGTATTTCTGCGCAATGCTCGATTATCACACTCGCGTCCCAAAGGCGAAGCGACAAACTACAGTCCAGCTGCGCACAACATAACTCAATACGTACGTGCATAGTCAGACTGTGTCAAAGTCAAACACGTGATGCTTCTCAGTGACGCCAACTACAACAAGCCAATCACAACACGCACAGCGACAAGCCTGCAACCCTAGCTCAAAAGAGACACACAAAAGCGCGAGCACACACAGACACGCAGGCACTCAACAACAGTGCGGAGTTCATGCAACAGAGAAGCGGGAAGCCCGGTGTGATGCAAGCGTGCGATCGGCTAGACAACGAGATGCACGTGATCCGCCAAAAGAAGATGCGCCAACCGACGATTCTTGAGAGTTTTGGACTGATACCTTGAGAAAATAAAGCAGTTTTTACAAACCCTCGTTACTATGCCACTCTCGCTACTATGTCACTCTTGCTCGGTCCCGACAGGTGGCATAGTAATGAGATTTCACTGTGTGTGTGTGTATATATATATATATATATATATATATATATATATATATATATATATACATACATACATACATAAATAACACACAGTGGGGGGAAAAAAGTATTTTCCCCTGCTGATTTTGTATATTTGCCCATTGACAAAAATTATCAGTCTATAATTTTAATGGTAGGTTTATTTGAACAGTGAGAGACAGAATAACAACAAAAAAATCCAGAAAAACACGTCATAAATGTTATAAATTAATTTGCATTTTAATGAGGGAAATAAGTATTTGACCCCCAGAGGAATAAGAAAGATTGTTGGCTCCCAGATGTCCTTTATACAGGTAACGAGCTGAGATTAGAACACACTCTTAAAGGAAGTGCTCCTAATCTCAGCTTGTTACTGTATAAAAGACACCTGTCCACAGAAGCAATCAACAATCAGTTTCCAAACTCTCCACCATGGCCAAGACCAAAAAGCTCTCCAAGGATGTCAGGGACAAGATTGTAGACCTACACAAGGCTGGAATGGCTACAAGACCATTGCCAAGC
>JAFFST010015869.1:761-28298 GCA_022414735.1 Noturus placidus | reverse complement strand
GTCCTCGACTATTGTTTAAATTGGTTTGATGTTCCGAAACACTTAAGTGTGACAAACATGCAAAGGAACAGGAAATGAGGAAGGGGGCAAACACTTTTTCACACCACTGTATGTATGGATTTTACCCATGAGTCACCATTTCTCCAGTTCTATACCAGACCACAAGATGGCGGTCAAGCCACAGTGTGGTTTAACAAATAAATAGTTGAGTATATTTAATGGTATATTTAATAGTATATTTAATGGTTTAACAAATAAATAGTTGAGTATAGTTAATACATATATATATATATATATATATATATATATATATATATATATATATATATATAGTGTGTGTGTGTGTATGTATGTATGTATGTATGTATGGATGGATGGATTTTACCCATGAGTCACCATTTCTCCAGTTCTATACCAGACCACAAGATGGCGGTCAAGCCACAGTGTGGTTTAACAAATAAATAGTTGAGTATATTTAATGGTATATTTAATAGTATATTTAATGGTTTAACAAATAAATAGTTGAGTATAGTTAATACATATATATATATATATATATATATATATATATATATATATATATATATATATAGTGTGTGTGTGTGTATGTATGTATGTATGTATGTATGGATGGATGGATTTTACCCATGAGTCACCATTTCTCCAGTTCTATACCAGACCACAAGATGGCGGTCAAGCCACAGTGTGGTTTAACAAATAAATAGTTGAGTATATTTAATGGTATATTTAATAGTATATTTAATGGTTTAACAAATAAATAGTTGAGTATAGTTAATACATATATATATATATATATATATATATATATATATATATATATATATATATATAGTGTGTGTGTGTGTATGTATGTATGTATGTATGTATGGATGGATGGATTTTACCCATGAGTCACCATTTCTCCAGTTCTATACCAGACCACAAGATGGCGGTCAAGCCACAGTGTGGTTTAACAAATAAATAGTTGAGTATATTTAATGGTATATTTAATAGTATATTTAATGGTTTAACAAATAAATAGTTGAGTATAGTTAATACATATATATATATATATATATATATATATATATATATATATATATATATATATAGTGTGTGTGTGTGTATGTATGTATGTATGTATGTATGGATGGATGGATTTTACCCATGAGTCACCATTTCTCCAGTTCTATACCAGACCACAAGATGGCGGTCAAGCGCGATACACCGATAGGCGGCCTACCGTAGAAGAAGTAGAAACCCGAGAATAAAAACGACGAAGAAGACGCGGTTCAGTGTCGCTGCGGCTTGATTACAGGGAACCCTCATCATGTCGCAGGCGATATTCGAGGTGTTGGAAGGTAAAACTTTACACTTTCCTTGTTGTTTTTAAATCTGAAATACCTCCTGAATTGATATGTTTAGTGTTTCTCTTGAAAGCGAGGGTTTGTGTTCCGCTCTTCTGTGTTTTCCTTCAGAGAAAAACAAACACCTGTAAATAAACATTACACACCTCCTTATACAGTTTACATCAATCGACAGAGTGTGTATATTTAATACTGATCAAGAATATTGACTGCTATTGATGTCATTAAATTTTTGAAATGATGAAGTTGCGTTTGTATTGGATAATTATGCTTTCAATATTAACCTGCGCAGAGAGAGAGAGAGAGAGAGAGAGTGTATACACACGCAAACACAATGTTTATTACCAAGTTCTACGTTCCTGTAATACTTTGCCAATACTGTACATGTATATGGTCATGCCAATGAAGCTTGTTTAATTGAGCGAGAGAGAGGTTTTATTTACACCCTGATATCAACACCTTCATTAAATTCTTAACATTTGTTCTGTTCGCCTCTCTCTCTCTCTCTCTCTCTCTCTCTCTCTCTCTCTCTCTCTCTGTGTGTGTGTGTGTGGTCTTAAATGCATGTTTCATGTAAGATCAACTTAAATCATCACTTTTATAATATCTTAATCTCTAAAAGCAGCTGTTTTTACCAACATGATCAGAAAACCCCAAACTAAACAAAAGTCTCCTCTCCACATGATGTGTGAAGTTTGCTTTTAAAGACATGGTCACACTGGAACATCTGTGTGACAAAAATGAACATAAATGTGAATTATTAAAGGATTTGAGACAGCACTGTGTGTGTGGAGAATTTATATTTTTACCTGAACAAGATGTGCACATAAAACCAGATGCCATCCTTTAATTTTATTTTATGATACTGTGGTGGACTGGCACCCTGTCCAGGGTGTACCCTGCCTTGTGCCCGATGTGTGCTAGGCTCCAGGTTCCCCCATGACCCTGAAAAGGAGTAAGCAGTTGAAGATGGATGGATATTATATAATATGACATTCCTTCAAAGATCTCTGCAACAGCTAGATATGTGTAAACATGTGTGTTTTTTATTTGAATCCTTTTTAAAAACAGGAAGGAAAACCAGAATTTAACTCCATGACTCGCTCACATAAATGCATGGTTTAAGCCACATGTGTCAAACTCAAGGCCCGCGGGCCAAATGTGGCCTGCCAGGTCATTTTATCTGGCCTGCGAAACGCTCTGGGTTCTCCATTATAAACCCGTCTGCGGCTGTAAGAGACGCTCCAGCCGTTCATTCACTCCATTAGTAACCTGAGCACGGCGATATGAAGCTGTGAGCATAAATCAATAAATAATAACAAATCACTCTGATTGGCAGAGGGTCAACGGTTCTCCAATCAGATTAAAGCTCACAGCGTATTAGATGCCTAGGGGTGTGACAAATTGTTGGTGGTCGAGGATTATGGTTAATGTAGGCCTTTCTGCTATCCAAAACATATGAATAAAACTTTATTTCTCAGAATCGAAGGGAAAAAAATATACTGAAGGCCACATAAACCACATCCGTGTCAAGGTCACGTGAAGGCGATTTGAAATGGAGAAATCTCCACAAGTAAACCTCAACATGTTCAAGAAGAGAAGAATTGACACAAGGCAGGCAGTTTTACAAACGATGGGAGAACAAGTACGTGTTTGTACTTCAAGGTGAAAAAACAGTCATTTGTATCATGAGGCGGTGTCAGTCGTGAAGGAGTGCAATCTACCTTGGCATTTTGACACCAAACACGGAGCCAAGTTTGGGAAATTTAGCCTCTGAGGAAAAACAAAGAATTGCAACAGAATTGAAAGGCAAACTGCAGTCGCAGCAGAATGTGCTCACAAAGCTACAGCCGAAAATGATACAGCAGTGAAAGCAAGGTATATTGTGGCTGAAAAATTGCCCGAGATTGAAAGGTGCATTTTTGAAGCAGTACATGCTAAAGGCGTGTGAGCCGGCGCGTGATCAGACACAGACTTTTCAAAATGTCAGTGTGTCAAGAAACACCATCACGGACCAAGTTAATGAGTTAGCTGGAAATTTAGCAACACCGCTGGCAGAAGAGACACACAGCTGTCTATTAGCTGTGGATGAAAGCACAGACAACATGGATACAGCGCATCTCTCCATCTTTATTAGAGGCGTGAAGCCGGACCTCTCTGTCACTGAGGAGCTCTTGGATGTAGCTGCCATGCATGGGACACAACGGGCCGGGACAGTTCTGATGCAGTGCACAAGTCCGTGAGTAAAAATAAATTGCGTGGGAATAGTCGGTGGGACTGACTAAAGGTGGTGCACCTGCGATGTGTGTTGGAAAAAAGTTCGGAATGAAGTTGAGGGTTAAGATCATAACTTGTTTATATTTTTTTTTATTTGCTTTAATAGTTTGAACACTGATTCAAGTAATGTGGGTTTCAAACTGAACATTCAATTTTTACATCTGTGCAAATGCATATGTAGTATTTGTAAGTTGAATGCATTATTGAATTATTGAATGTTATTTAACAATATAATAAAGTGTAGCTTACTTTATTTTAAATTACATTGCATTTTGTTGCATTCATACTGTTAATGTGGCCCGTCGAGGGCAACCATTATGCTGATGTGGCCCTCGGTGAAAATGAGTTTGACACCCCTGGTTTAAGCGTTTCATTATTTCTACAAATTACGGTAACTTATTCTCTTATGTATCTCTCTCATTGCAACTTTTTTTTATTCTGAGTGCTCTGCTCATGTTGGTCATCGCAGCTGTTTTCAGAGAACTAAACGATGGATAAAGCGGTTCATTTACATGTGCATTAATGCACACTTCCCATCGTTCAGGGTGGAGTTTTCTTTTTGGATATTAGCAGTGATTATCCTTTCCCTTACTAGTTTTAATAAACTTGCAGGAATGGACAATCAGACGGTCCTTGCTGTCCAGTCCTTCCTGGATGGTCAAGCCGGTGTCCCTGATCATGGCAATCAGAATGTCTCGGGAGCCACCATCCAGCCGATGGGTGAGTAGAGTGACTGTTTCACTGTAGCTGTAAGCTTTAACGTAAAATTTGCGTACTACAGTCTCTAGAGTTTTCTCAGAATAAAGAGAACACATCCAGTGAGCAAGAGCATGGTCCGAGTAAGAGCCTGAGAGATCGGGGGAATGCGCCAGGCCTTCCATGTGGAGTCGGTTAATATCACCGATTTCAAAAAACCAGTACGAATCGTTCTTTATTTTGTACGACATTTTGGTTATGTGCCGTTTTATTGTGGAGATAACTGAGCGATCTTTTGGTGCGATGACTCACGCGCTCGTCTAACACGCGCTCTACATGTTCGATTGCGGCGCTCCGAGATAAAACTGTCCAGTGGATATCGTGGCAGTTTAATACAGAGTATACCTTATGATCTCGCACGTACCGGTGTAAAACACAAACTCCTAGGATACTTTGTTTTATACTGTAGTACGTTTATGTAGAGATGACTTTTGGTATCGCTTTTCCTCTCCCAATGCTGATCCTGAAAATTTGAGCGTCAGCAGATTATCGATACTTGTTCCGGATTTTCTTCATCACTACTAGGCTCTAAAATGATTATTTTAAAAAGAAACTTAAATACATGGCTAAGCACACAACTTGCACACAATTGCAGCGTTTGTCAGGTGAAATGTTTTACACAGAATTAACTAGTATAGCGAATAAACTATCGAATAAAAACACTATTTACAATCATAAAGAGTCTTTTTATATGTAAATATTTCCAGTTCCAAGGGGGAAACTTGTTTCCACCCACAACCCAAAATTCCAGACTTCTCCATTTGTTACAGGATTGGATATTTAATATTTTCCTCCTCACCTCTCCAAGATACTGATTTTAGACTCTAGAGAGAAGTCAAGCTGGCAGCTCTGCTACCATTGGTGTGTGAATGTGCTCTCATTAGTAAGTCGCTTGTAAATGTAAAAATGATATTTCTGTAAAGCTGCTTTGAGACAATGTACCATTGTAAAAAAGCGCTATACAAATTGATAATTATTATTATTATTATATTATATTATTATTTTTCTTTTTTTAAAACTTTCTTTTCATTAGTTTTTATCTTGTCATCTCTGTAGTTTGCTGGTTTAACTGTTAGCTCGTTAAAATGTGATCTGACATTTAACCGCTTCTGTCCCTCTCCATGCCTCGATGACAGATTTAACGTTTCCTGTGGGTTTTTTTTTCTTCCTTTCACTTCTACCCTTTTTCGCACATTTTATTTGATCACTTTCTGCACTTCTAATTACTAAATTTCAGCTCTGCACTAGTTTTAAACTAACTCGTTGTACAGAAGAAACTGTTATGTCAAGTCCAGAATCGTGGTTTTTAATCCTCTTGTGTGTTTGTTTGCAGATGATGATGACGTCTTCCTGTGTGGGAAGTGTAAGAAGCAGTTCAACTCCTTGCCGGCGTTCTTGACTCATAAAAGGGAGCAGTGCCAACAGAACTCGCCCTCGCTCGCCACCGTGTCACTGGCGTCCAGCAACACTTACACACCTGTACCCTCGGTCCGCACCGTGCCACAACCTCAGGTCAACAGACAGGTACATGTTCTCTAAATACTCACCTGCAACGAAACTGTACTGGTAATCTGTAAACAATACTAACAAACAACAAAGGTGAAGGAGAACTATGAACAAAAAGGGTACGGTGATCTGTAAATGAAACTAACAATCAAAAAGGTACAGGTGAACTGTAAACAAAATGGTAGATCCATCCATCTTCGATACTGCTTATCCTTCCTTCAGGGTCACGGGGGAACCTGGAGCCTATCCCAGGGAGCATCAGGCACAAGGCGGGGTACACCCTGGACAGGGTCAAAATGGTACAGTTTGTCTTTATAAATATCTGAAAGCCAAAGGTCCAGGTAAATGGCGCAGGTGGTGATGGTTTAAAAACACCTGAGTACAAACTGGGATTGGTATCTTTTTAAAAACAGTGTGATCTTTATTCTTGCTTGTGAACATACCTCTTCTTCTTCCTCTTCTTCTTCCATCACCTGAGTGCTGATTAACCTTACAGGTGTGTTTTTCCAACACACAAGTGAAACACATCTGAACACACATGATACTGGTGCTGTTTAAACAAACAAACCAAAAGGTGCTGGTGATCCCGCACCAAAAACAGACAAACAAAAGGTTGACGTGATCTTTAAACAAATCTAAACTTAAAGGGTGTTTAGTTTTTCCATGTACTTCAGGTATTTTTTTTCTTTTTGCAGGTGTCGACATACATCACGGTGCCGCCGTCTCCTGTCACACACACCCTGGTGCAGGGGAACGTTCTGGTGAGCGATGAGGTTCTCATGTCTGCCATCTCGGCGTTCACGTCCATGGACACACCAGTCACGGCCATGCAGGCTTCCTCTCAGGTACACACACCATCGGCCGTAGTTGCTGTAACCTAGCATTGACACTGCCTGGCTTCTGTAACTAGTGAATGCGTGGTCATTAGGACTCCTGCTGATGTTTATTAAACCTTGGGTGTGGCACTAGTTATCGATATTCAAAGCTTCATGCAATAATTTGGAATAATACTTTGCAAACACTTTATTTATTTATAATATATTTTATTTAATCACCCCTACAGAGCAATTTGAGCCTGCCGAGTGCAGCATCATACCTGCAGCCCCTCCCACTGGCCCAGGCTCCACCACTTTCTGCACAGGTTCCCACCAGTATCAACAGCTCAATAGTGCAGGTGTACAGCACACTGCCCCCAATGGCTGGAGGAGGAAACGCAGAAGTCCACACACTCGGCCTCCAACCATTCCAATCTGTTCAGGTGTGTGTGAGAGAGATGAGGTTACAGTACTGGGACCTTTCTCATCTTGTTGTCCATGTTGAGAGTTAAAGATACTGACCACAGAATGCTTGTGACGGTGTAAGTATAATGTGGCGTAAAGTAGAACCGATGAAACGTTGTATACAGTACCTACTGCATCAACACCTCTTACTCGGTGCTTTTTTATTTTAGAACAAATTTACACTTTTATCTGCCTATTGAGTTTTTTTTTCTCTTTTTTCTTTCATTCTTGCTTGTCTTTTTGTCACCTGTCCTTTCTTTTTCTCGTGTTTTTTTTGCCTGCCTCTCTCTCGCTCTCTCTCAGGGTGGTGGTGGTCAATGTGTGGACAGTCAGACTGCAGCATTCAGCAGCGCTCCCGTTTACAGTTCAGCTAAACCAGCACGGAAGCTGAAGGGCTGCAGCAGCACCGTGACTCTGAGCGAGTTGAGCGAATACGACAAGGTCATCATCCCCAAAAAGACCCGCAACTCCAAGAAAGGCCACGAAGGTAATGGAGAGCGTTTCGAACACCATATTTCATTTAAAGGAGCAGGTTGTCATCAATACAGCCTTTAATTTGCCTACAATATGCAGAGCTCATTTCTGAGCCAGAAACATTGGTACGAAAGGCTTAATTCAGATTCACTTAATGGCAGATTTAAATCCCTGAAAAGGTCAGAATAAATACACCATGCTTAGTACATGCCTGTCACAGGAAATGGAATTTATCTTCGTGTGTAAAAACTCTATTCCCTTTGTGTAATAGCACACAGTTTGTGTTGAAACAGATTTCTTTATGGATAATGTTTTGTTTCTCAGCAGGTCAAACAAAAGCCAAAGGTCAGAAGCTTAAGTGCAGTTTCTGTGACAAGGTGTTCGCTAAAAACTTCGACCTGCAGCAGCACATCAGAAGGTAAAGAACAAAAAGCCTTGCTCCACCCAGTCTTCCTGTTCAGTCACATTCAACCTCCCTTCTTCCTGTTGCGTCAAATGTCCGTCCTGTCACATTCAGCACCGTTGGTCCATCTCATGTCATTTATTTTGAACAATAAAATAAATAGGGAAGTTTATAATGTATTAAATGCATAGAAATATGTTTCCAATCTTTCTCTTGTGGGCTTATAGTAATGTTTAGTTATACATGCATTACTTTCTGCTGCAGGAAGTGAAAACAATTTTTCTTTTTTTTGGTCCTTTCTTTCGTTTTTATGTTCTTTCTAGTTGTTTATGCCGTTTGTCTTTCTTTTTGATTTGTTCATCATTTTTTTTTTTTTTAAGTATGTGAGTGTGAGCCATTAGACTTTCTGATTTCATGGATAATTATTTCAAAAAACAAACCCTGTGATCTTGGCCAGTTCGGTTTCACATCCCAGTTTCCCTCCTCTTGGCACTGCAGTCACACGGGCGAGAAGCCGTTCCAGTGCATCGTATGTGGCCGAGCTTTTGCCCAGAAATCCAACGTGAAGAAGCACATGCAGACTCACAAGGTGTGGCCAGCCGGAGTGCACAGCACCACATCCAGACTCCCTGTAACAGCGAAAGCGGTCCCGGAGACCACAGCTCAAGTTTCAGATGGACACGAAGAAGAACATGGTAACAGCTTCCGTTTTCGTCGCTATAGTTACGTTTACGTTCAGCGAGTACTTAGACGCTCATCTCTGGTGAGATCGTACATAGCTGACCCTCTACTGTTCTCCAGGAGTTCTGGATCAGAGCCACACTGAGCTCACATCCGAGGCAAAAGGATCCGACCAGACCCGAAGCGAGCGGCTCATCCTCCTCGACAGCTCGTACCAGTGCCAGTTCTGCACTGCAAAATTCAGCAGCTACTTCCAGCTCAAATCCCACATGACCCAACACAAAGATGAGCAGGTATGCCGAGCGACATGTCCCACGTGTGCTGTATCAGTGTTTAGATCCCATCATAGCCCAGCTGTTCTCCATGCAGGTGTACAGGTGTGTGGTGAAGGTGTGCTCTCAGACCTTCCAGACGCTGGAGCTCTTCCTCGAGCACATCCGCTCTCACCAGGAGCACCTGACCTACCGCTGTCACCTGTGTACCAAAGTGTTCCAGTCTCTGTTTGAGCTTGGCCTGCACCAGTACTCGCACAGCTTCTGTCCTCAGCAGAATATGCGCAAAGACACTGCTTACTACAGGTCTCTCTCACACACAGCATTTTTGCAGATGCTAGCTAGGATTGCTACCAGCCTTGCTATGGTTACAGTGTCCGCATAGTGCGATTCCTTTTATTTGACACTTTGATCATGTAATCAATGTTGTAGGGGAGAAGCAGGAAGAAATTAGGTTAGTGTGTAGCATTTTATTGAATAAAAATCAGATTTGGCATGTTGGAGTTTAAAGTTGCTGTTGTTGTGCAGGTGTAATAAGTGTCAGAGTAAATACTCCACACAGGAAGCTCTGGAGCAGCACATCCTCACTGCCTCACACAACTTCCCCTGTCCACACTGCCACAAGGTACGAGTGCCGTCGCACAACTCTTTACCCTGTGCCGCATAAGTATTCAGGGTCCCCCAAATTTGATCTTGGGTTTTACAATATGACGTTGAGATCGACTGACTATCGGTTTTACTGATTATTTCAGCATTTTTCCATAAGCAGTTATCGGTTTTGTATCATCTGAAAACCAATAAATAAATACAAATGTGATGTTATAGAAATATAGCTTATATAGTTATTAGGGGAGTCACTGAAAATTGGTCAAAATGTCTTTTTTGAATGAAGAATCTGATTGGTCAGATTTGTAGATATGCTCATAAAGATTTCTTTATTGTTGGTCTTCTGTGTGTAGGTGTTCCCTTGCGAGCGATATTTCCGGAGACACCTGCTCACTCACTGCGCTGTTGGCAGATTCAAATGCCAGATCTGTAAAAAGCTGTTTAAAACGGAACACTACCTCAAACTGCACACACAGATACACTCAGGTACGCATGTGTTCTGCACTACGTAAGCAATAAAATCCTCCACGTTGTGCTGTTACTGTACACCAGGGTGGTGTGATGAAGAGGAGTTACTGTTCTTTATAGCCAAAAACGCCAAACACAACCAGTCACGTTAACGAGAAAGCGTAAACCCTTCTGTTTGAGGAAGTTGGAAAAGTTGTAGTGTTAACAGCATGACCTCCCTCTGTTAAAGTGCTGAGGTTGGAGACTCCTTCCCTAATGACAACAGGACACTGTGTATTTTAGGAGGGAGCGAAGAGAGGGCTGGTGAGGGAATGACTGTTTGTAGCTGCTATAATGTGAATTCGAACAGGAGCTAACTCGTCACAGACATTCCACAACGTTAAATGTAACTATAAACGGATGAACCCTTAATTCTTTTATAAGTTAGGACGTTTGAATTGTCGGCAGATCGGAAGCTTGTCGTCATCACGCCGACTGTACATGCCCAAGTGGTTGTGTGAGGGTGCTGATTTTGTTCATTTGGACTTGCACAAATACTGTAAGCACTCAAATAAATGAGCATGTTCTAATTAGGTTTGGTTTAATTCTGTTGTAAACTTTTTTTTTTTGGTTGTAATGCGTGTGTTGTATTATTATTATTATTATTATTAGTAGTAGTAGTAGTAGTAGTGATATAGTTGAGTGTGGTGTTTGTGCTCGTCCACGCTGCAGGTGAGAAGCCGTATAAATGTTCAGTGTGTGAAGCCACATTCAACCGCAAGGACAAGGTGAAGAGACACATGCTGATCCACGAACCCTTTAAGAAGTACAAGTGCCCTTTCAGGTACAGCTCAACCTCACACACAGCCAGGATCACATTAACCTGGACACATAACCACTCGCACACCTTACACACAGCCTTTCTGCCCCAAGAGCAGATTCTGATTAAATACATGTGATGGCCAGCGAGAGAGAGAGATGAAGAAATAAAATGTAACTAAGAGGTAAAAGTCAAATAAAACAAATGAGTTATAACACACAAAGTGCCAAAATGATATAAAAATAAAACCACAAAAAAACAGAATGATCTAAATTACAAAGAAAATGAAATGCAAGTATAAAACAAGATAAGGTGATGAAAAAATCAAACAAAATGTAATGAAGTAAAAGTCAAATAAAATGTGTTCTAAAACAAAGCAATGATCTGAAAATAAAGCTAGACAGAAAAACGAAATCATACATGAAACGCAATACAAAAAATGAAATGTGAACATTAAAACAACGCAAAAACAAAGTGATTAAAAATAATATAAAATGATACAAAAATAATGACCTGTACAAAATGGAAGACAAAGCTTAATCAAAAAAAAAAAGAATGCATCTCATGGTGCTTTTCATTAGAGAAATAAAAAGGTCAGAAGTAAAATGGGTAAATAAAATTAAATATATTATGGCAGTGAACATGTATTCAAGATATTACCTGAGACTTAGCTGTGTGTATTGTATGTAGTAGTCTATTGGTGTGTGTGTGTGTGTGTGTGTATAAGGACGCATGTCGGCTGCACCAAAGAGTTCAACAGACCAGACAAACTGAAGGCGCACATCCTGTCTCACTCAGGTACACAATTTCCCTACACGCACTTCTCAATACATCGTGTGTATGAAGGTGTGGCCTCTGCGTCTGTCCCTCGGCAAAAAGGTTAAAACCCTGTTAATCCATATTGCCACGAGTCCTCAGATAGTTTAATTACAGGCTTGAGTTACCTGAAATTAGCTCTGCCCCCTGTCAGAGGAACGCTTTTTATTACTGCTGTGATTCAGCATGTGGCCAGCAGAGGGCTCTAACAATTACACCCTGCACCTTAACTAATCTTTCAACTGATAAATGACTTCCGTGCACTGATTGGTTGTGTGTGTGCGGGCAGGCATTAAGCCGTTTAAGTGCCAGTTCTGCCAGAAGAGCTTCAGTCGGCGTGCACACATGCTCGAGCACCAGCGCTCTCACACCAACAACTACCGCTTCCGCTGCTCCACCTGTGCTAAGGGCTTCACCCGCCTCAAATACTACCGCGAGCACCGCTGCCCAATGACCGCCTCCTCGGACACCACCGCTGGAACAGCTGGAGGTTTATTTATTCCTTCTAACTTTTCTGTGTATTATACCACAGGTATAAGGGAAATAAAATGCCTCAGGATGTACTGTTATAGGAACATAACCAACATTGTGGTAGTAACTTTGCTTCGTCACACCGCCTGGTTATTGATATTTAAATAGAATGTAGGAACAAATAATGGGTAAAAAAGAGATGAATGACAAATCTGAATTATGGAAAAATTTAAATGATTCATTATATTCGCTGATCTGAATTTGTTGAACAAATTTGTGTGTAGGTGGAGAACACGCAGCCGGAGAAGCAGATTACACGGATGCCCCAGAGGAAGATGATTATAATGAGGAAGAGAGGAGTGAAGGCGGAGTTGTGGGAGCTGAAATGGGAACAGGAGCTGAGATGATGAGAGGAATAGCTGATGAAGAGGAGGAGGAGCAGAATGAAGGTTTGCAAGGAGGTGGAGGGGCTGATGAACTGCTGGAGGAAACCGTATTCGGCTCCACGGCTGATTGACTGCTCTGTTCAAGTCGTCTGTTTTAATAGGAAATCTGGCACCACAAAAGGGGGGAGGGGAAACCCCAGATCGTACCGGAATCTCGATTCGGTTTCTGTAGCATTTCCGTAAAACAGAACGACAAACGGAACATAAATGCTCAGCTACAACGACATACGAATTTCTACTAAATATGTTGCAAAGAATCGCGATCGTAAGAAAAAAAAAAATCATCCGGCTGTACTCAATCCTGGGGAACAAGCACAGAGACTGACCTGAGAACGATGGACACGAACCGTTCTCCTGTGTCTGATGTGCTTTCACTTTACAAACGTACTTTAAGTACTCTGTGGCGCAACTGAAATTCTACACTGTGCTAGTCCTGACTGGCTTAGGACAGACTTTAAACCCTGACATGGCAACGAATTCGCGTTCATGAATGTGTTTTTGTTTTATATTAAAAACGTCGCATGGTTTTTATTTATTTATTTTTTTAAATGACTTTCTCGTTGTAGAGATGAATTGCTGCTGTAATAATGACCGGTGTTGGGTTTGGGTGTGTGTGTGTGTGTGTGTGGCTGAATGTGTGCACTTTATGACTGTAAATGAGATGTGCAATTGGTCCAGCCTGAGTTCCAGGCTAACTGAACATAAATGAAAGGCTGTGCATGATTAGTGTTTCAGTTCCTCTCTGTGGTGCGATTTAATCCGTTGTACGGAAGTCTTATTTCTTTTTATAAAATTCTCTGGGTTATTGGAGTTTGATTATATTTCAGGAAGTGCAGCACTGAAATAATGTACTGATGATAGAGGTTTTAATACAGACCGCTCACTGTGATCGAGTATATCCTCCTACTGCGTTTTTTGTTTTCTGCATTTTGTGTCAATGCAAATAGTTTCAAACTTACAATCAGCAAGTATTTTGCATTTGAGTTACTTACCTTACTTTTTTCTTTTACTTGCGTTCCTAAATTGATTTGCGCTACTCGTTACTTCTGTTCATAATGCTTACTTGCATTACTTTTCTTTACTGACTTTAATTGTATTACCGTCTATTTGCTTACGTGTTCGTTTACTTTTACTTTACTTGTCAGTTTGCATAGATTACTTTTCTTGACTTAAGTAATAAGTATGTAAAATAGGGGGGCGCACGGTGGCTTAGTGGTTAGCACGTTCGCCTCACACCTCCAGGGTCCGGGGTTCGAGTCCCGCCAGGGCCCTGTGTGTGCGGAGTTTGCATGTTCTCCCCGTGTGTCGGGGGTTTCCTCCGGGTACTCCGGTTTCCTCCCCCAGTCCAAAGACATGCATGGTAGGCTGATTGGCGTGTCTAAAGTGTCCGTAGTGTGTGAATGGGTGTGTGTGTGTGTACCCAGCCGTGTGACTGGCAGCAGCTACATGCCGGTCCCAAGTCCGGATAAATGGGGAGGGGTGGGGAAAGCAATGGCAAACTACCCCACTACTTCTGCCAACATGCTTTGTGGTTCGCGTTGATGACATACGTGGGCCATAAAGTGACCGACGGTCGGTCTCGACTAATCGGTGATAGATAGATAGATGTAAAATAGATAATCTAACTTTACATGCATTACTTTTACTTGTACCAGTTTGCTTGCTTTACTTTCTCCGCTTACTTTTTGCCTACTTACAACTTGCAATACCTTTTACTGTTACTTTATTTACTTGTATCTATTCTAACTACAAGCTTTACATTTTACTTTACATGCGTTACTTTCTTTACTCGATACTTCTTTACACGTTACTTTGTTTACTTGCATTCCTTCCTTGTTATTTAATGGAATTACTGTACCTTACTATTTGCATTACTTTTAACTTACTATTACCTTATTTACTTTTACCTACTAGTGTTAATTACATATGCTGCTTACTTTCCTTGTTACTTGTTACGTTTTTGAATTACACATGCAAATTCTTGCATTACTTTCTGTGCTGGTGTTACCAATTGTACCGTCTAGCATTACTCACTTGTTGCTTTTTCTTTGTGTAACTTTACTTTCATTAACTTGTGTAAGTTTACTTGCATTACTTTCTTTACGTGTTCCCGGTAACCGTGCGGTTGGCGGTTCGAATCCCGGCCCGGGTGATCCCATGCCGAAGTGTCCTTGGGCAAGACACTGAACCCTAAGTTGCCCCCAATGGCAAGTTAGCGCCTTGCATGGCAGCTCTGCTACCATTGGTGTGTGAGTGTGTGTGTGAGTGTGTGTGTGAATGGGTGAATGAGACACAGTGTAAAGCGCTTTGGATCCAAGTGCCTTGGATTAAAAAAAGCGCTATATAAGTGCGCCATTTTTTTTTATTTTACCGGTTACTTGCATTACTTGTTACCTACCTTACAAACATTTACAGTCACTATAACTCTAATTTGTATCCTGTTTTCCTCCATTACATCAGCGCCCATCAGTTCCCTGTTAACTCACCCCAGACGTGTAATCAGGGCTGCATGTACGCCAAAAACTTGACTTTTTTTTTTTTTAATTTGTATTTATTTATACACAATTTACTGTACATAAATCAACCAATAAAGATGCAGAAACTTTAGAGGAGCATTGTAAAAGGATTTGTTTCATAGAGAATTATTCACACCATGTACAATATTTTAGTTCATGTATAGTTTACAGAGTTTAGTTTAAGTACTGTGTATTTAAAGTCGATAGAAAAGAAACCATAACCAAGGGTCGCGTTAAAGTTAGTGCCAATGTGAAGTTTACATACAACAGGAAACAGAAGACTCTGTGCTTATTTATGATCACAAAAGTGTTCGATTCACTGAGGGCTTGAGAGCTATGCTTAATCCTGCGGAAATGAAAAGGAACCAGAGAACCAGAACTGATGAAAGGAATAAAACACCCCACAGTTAGTCTTAAACCAGGCTGCATCTTTCTTAAGGTTGTTTTGTTCCATTTACAGAGAGCATGTGTAGATGTGTGATCGTTAAAGAAATCAGGTGCTGATCTGGATCAGGTTTAATCTAAAGATTAATCTCTTTGTGCTTATATAATCCAGATCTAGCATATTCTTGCTGAATCACTCCAGTGGTAAAGACCAATTTTTCAAATGCGCTAAAATGAAATTCTGGTAAGAACCAGTCATGTACGGATTATAAACCGGTTTTTATCACAGTTCGTAATATGGCTACGGTGTTGTCTTTTTAGTCGTTGTTTT
The DNA here is from genome assembly GCA_022414735.1 of Noturus placidus. Taxonomy (NCBI): domain Eukaryota; kingdom Metazoa; phylum Chordata; class Actinopteri; order Siluriformes; family Ictaluridae; genus Noturus; species Noturus placidus. Next base: position 12,445 of record JAFFST010015869.1, on the reverse strand, counting down.
ACCCCGTTCTTACTACCTTCCTTCTGTGCAATTACTGTACTCCTTATCCACAATAACAATATCGTACAAATTAAATATATAAACGGCTACCGGCACAAATCCCGTGGTGCACCAGAATATGAAACTAAAAGACATTTAGAAAAACTCCCTATAAAACAGAGGGCATTAAGAGTGTAGATGAGCAGCACTTGCTTTCCACCTGTGAGAAATGAAGTATTTTATTGCTGAAAGCGAACTGTGTGAGAGATGACAGTTTCACTAGTGATGTTTCAAAATGTATTGCTCACTGGTGCTTTCACTGTAAAAGATTTTATTCTATAAATGCCAAGTCACATTAAGGTTTCACTTTAGCACGGGGTGTAGAAATACAGCTGTCTTTAGGCAGCACTACTTATAAACCTTTCATTACAATTAACACAGCTGTCAAATTTATTAGTATTAAGGTCTGGATTAAAAAGAACTAGGACTAAAGCGAGTGCTAGGGTTGAGAGTCTTGAGACCACATTAAACAGAGTACAGGGCCAGACTTTGTACCTGGATCTCTCTAAAGTCAGTTCTAAGGTTAAGAGTACTAGGCTGGACTAAAGGGAGGATTAAGGCCCAAAAGATACCTTAATCTGGACTTGGACTCTTAGTCCTAGAACTGATTTGAGAGTTCTAGGTTGGACTAAATGGAGGTCGACGGCTTAAGTGTCTTGAGCTACAGTAAACAAAGTCCGAGGCCAGACATTAATCTGGACTTGGCCGCTTGATCCTAGAACTGATTTTGCTGTCCTGAAGATGGATTAAAGGCAGTTCTGAGAATGAGAGTCCAAGGACCAACTACAAGGAAGTCTTTGGCTAAAGCGTGCCCAAGGCTGGACTAAACAAGTTCTTAGGACTAGGGAGTCTGAGGCAAAACTAAAGGGCGTTATAGGACTAAATGTCCACAGCCAGACTACAGAGCATTTCTGAGACCAAGGCCAGCAATCTGTTTTGCAGTAACGAGTCCAGGCTTCTGCTCCTTAATCATCATCATGCCTGCATCTCAAACTCTACTTCCATTAATTTCCAAAAAAGCTTCATGTAGGACGTTTGTGTTTCTCTGGCATGACTTTAGAACAAGACTCCGTCTTGTTTCTCTCTTCAGGAGAGTCAGGCGCAGGTCACTTCATAAAAGAATTATAATCGGGATTAGTGATATAAGTAACTTTTATAAGTAGAGCTGCACAATAACAATAATTTTCCAGCCAGTCTCTAAACCATCTGTTTGGGCGTGCGACTGATCCCGGTTGACGTCACCAAAAGACTGCAGTTATATATAAATAATATTGCAATATAACCACCATATCATTCTGTTTAAATTGTGAAAAATTCTAAACTTTTATTACAACTAAATGCTCATGATCCTGTCCAATTCGTTCATGCCCAAACAACTCCTGGTAGTCAGGTAAATAATTTCAGCTCTTAGCAAATTAAGAGTGTTTATAGTTGGTCATGTGATGATCTTTTCTTTCTTTGACCAACAGTAAAAATATATTTAATCCCACGTTAAGAAGGAAATAAAAAAAGCTTATGGTTCCAGATTTCTCCAGATCTAATGAGAAGAATTTGTTTCTTTGCTGCATTATGGTATTATATCCTCTGTGTGTGTGTCACTCCTGCCCAAAGCCCTCTGTCTCCTCAATGGCGAACAGCAGTTTCTCCTTTAGCTGCTCGTAGCTTTTATACGGAGGAAGGTCTAGGCGGTTAAAGCTGTGAGAGAGAGAGGAAACGTCACAAAACACTATCATGAGGAAATCTGAAATAGTTCCAGCATTAACATTGTGTGACACTTATGCGTATATTACTCGGTTTATAAACAAACAGAGGGAGAAAGTATGCTATTAAAGGGAAACTAATCAGCGATGGAGCGGAGATACTGTTACCACTCCGAAGTTGACTTTCCTACAACAATAAACTCTCAGTCATTTATTCCTCTTATACCACAGCACTGTGTGTAAAGTCTGCATACACTCACCATGTATGACTCCGGGGCAGCCAGTTCTCCTTCCCCGTTTTCTCAACGCAGAACTTCTGTGGGCCGTTACTCCCTGGAAAAAGAAGGAGAAAAAAAAAAGATGGACATAAGTCAGGTGTTGATCACAGGTTTATATTAATGCGCATGTTCTAATACATTACTGTTTCTATAGTAACCACTCGTTCAAAAAGTGTGTAATGACTGATATGGTGAAGGTCTCTTTCTGTAAGGAGACATTTATGGAAGGAGTCTCCAGTGTCGGTGCTGTGTAACAGTCAGAGGTAAGAAGAGGAGTTTATGCTTCGGGGTTGTTGTTGATAGATTATTTGCCTCAAACGGCCCATCCTGCTGCGTCGTATTCCTACTCCAATTTTTAAGAAAGCGTTTTTATTTATTTATTAAGCTCTGTTTGATACTTTTATATCAGAGGTGTATGAAGTTATTTTCCTGTTTGCTATTAAATATATAATAGTATATTTAAAAAAACAACAACAACGTGTTACTCCCAACAACTTCACAGGAAAGTAAGATTTAAGAATAAATAAAGACGCACTCACCCATGAGGTCATTAAACCCGCCCAGGGGTAAACGGCAGGTACCGGTGACGAACTGCAGCAGACGCATTCGCTTCTCGTTGTCCATCTCCTTAACCAACTACAGCACCGGAGGAAAAAAGCTCATGACCAAAAAGAGTGTGTGCGAGTGTGAATGACATCTGTAACATGTCTTCTCAAACCACAGCGATGACAATATCAACAATCAAACTCAACAGAAAAATGTTCCGTCCACATTAGCTGAAACTTTAAGCTCCGCCCACTTCACAATACTGTCAGGACATTGTAGATGCATCTCGGAAAGCCATTTATGCCAATTTAATGTGGCATCATGATATACATGCACATTTCCTTCATAAACCTTATAAACACTAGAGCAGAAATACATACCAATTTGTGTACTTTTAAAAACTTTGTTTTCCTGAATATACAAAAAAAAAATTCTGTTCCTAGGCCAGCGGCTTTTAAAAAAACTTAACAATAACGTCAATATATATTCAGAAGGATGTTACAGAGAAATTATCCAAAAGGATGTTTATATACATATAATTGGATTTATGTAAGTTGTTAATGAGTTGGGAAGTAATAATGAAGAGAGAGTATTTTTTTTTTTTTTACCTGGTATCTTGTTATCTCAAACTTAGACAAAATAATGAGAAAGTATCTTGAAATAACAAGACACCAAGTCAAAAATAACGCAGCACTTAACCTTGTTGTTCAGGGCTTCTGTATAGTTTTATACTGAAAAATGGCTGAATAATAATAATAATAATAATAATAATAATAAAGTGCATGGTTCAAACAATAAAACAATGATTTTCTGACCAACACTGTAAAAGCAAAAATTAATATGTAAATTCTTACAATGATTGGATTTTTTTATAAATATGCAAATGTATGTTGTATCTGTATTTGACTACAGAAAGCCTAATTTGAATAAATAAATAAATAAAACTGAATACTGAAACGGTGAGGAGAGGAGACGTGACATACCTGCCAGAACCACACGATCTGCTTGCTGGTGCGTGTGTAGTGTTTGTAGATGGTGTGTCTCTGCCAGTCTGCCAGATCGATTTCCTGCATCCCGCACAACAACACCTACCACACACACACACACACCCTAGAGCAAATGCAGTGCAAACACACCGAGTGTGTTGATATGACAAAAATATATCACATCACGATATATAATATTCAGTTAACAACAGAGCAGAACTGCAATAATTTAAAAAAAAAATAAAATACTAGTACTGTATACCGTGTCAATTAATTATCGTGATAATATTACATCATTTCATTCAGCCCTATACGGAAGCCGTTATTTCTCTTAAAACAAATCGATATGTAGTGAACATAACGATAAGGGGACTTACCTCAAGTTCTTTGGCATCAAAATATTGCAGGTATTGCTGAGGCAGGACCTCGTTAAAGCCCTCGAAGAAAGCTTGCGTCTGTTCTTCTACACCTCGGGACAACCTCCACTCCGCTACCATCCTGAAGGACAGAGAGACAGACACAGAGTCAGGAATCTGCTCTACGTCCACCTTACACCCTGAATAAACCCTAAACATTAATCTCAGTATGCTGCTTGTCTGTGTTATTACATCATGGTGTATTGGATTAAAAAAAAAAATATGGTCTGCAAACATAATACGACTAAGAAAATCCTTCCATACATGTATAGTTTACAGAAAACCTCAGCAATATAAAAATGAACATAATGAAAATCCTTTCAAGTGGCATTTCAATCGTACACGTCCCTGAAAACGAGCCGTTACTATAGAAATGACAACGTATTAGAATGATAATATGAACCCGTTATTTGTAGCTGCTGTTATGGAAAATTAATCAACAACTACTTCTGACCAATCAGAATCCAGAAATCATCAGCGCTGTGGTGAATAACTGTGTTTTTTGTGTACCCGATGTACTCCTCCTTGTTCTCCTCTGTGACCTGAATGTTGCCTCCATCTGGTTTCAGCTCGTGCGTCGTGACCTCCCCGAGGATCTCCTTATCCACGGAGAAGAACATCTCCAGACAACACTCCTCAATATTGTTGTCTCTATGTAGACACACACACACACACACACACACACACAATTACACTTCCTAATATAAAACAACTATAACACTGTTGTGCCAGAGTGATGTAGAACGCTGTAAATATACCTAAGCGCAGAACGGGGCTGCAACACTCACCTGATCCAAATGAGCGAATTGTAGAACTCGGGGTCGATGGACTCGAGGTCCGACAGAGTCAGAGGCTTGTTAAGAATACGTTTATAGAAAGGCAGCGAGAAGCCTGTATCGATGAACTTCCCGTGGAACAAAGCCTGAGGAAACACGCAACATTGTGTGAATGAAATTCAAATATCCACGTCATCACGTTATTTTACGCACGTTTTAATCAACCTTAGTTTGATTAAGTCGTTCATTCAGTTAGGTATATTTAATATTTGAACGTTGCCATTTTACGGGGCCAAGCAATAAATACAAAGCAGTTCTATACTGCTAGTGTCTGTCCTTACTAGGGGGCCAAGCACCAATGCTGCTTTGAACTGTTATTGTTATGGCACCAAGCGACAAAGTTACAGATCAGCCATCTCAAGCAAAAAAATTAATTTTTGTAATTTGTTACAAAACAAATTTTTGTAAATGTTCAGATAATTCGTAAGCATTTTTTTCTGCAGCTGCTGAACAAACGTTAATGTTCGTGTTTGTGCTTTATTTGTAATGATGGATTATCATCAGTTAATGTTATTTACTATGACATCATCAAAATAACTTATTACCTTTTTAGTTCTTTTAAAGGATGAACAAAAGGAAATACTGAATATTACAGTAACAAATTAATAATAATAATAATAACAACAGTAGGGATGCACCGAAACCACTTCCTGTTTCCCGCTGCTAGCATTAGCAAACTCTTTGCATTCGGCGTTATGTATGTTCTTTAGATGTTTAATCAAATTGCTTGTGTTAAATGAGCTATTTTTTACCCCTCCACTTGACACTTTAGCAGAGCATAGTTTGCAGCCTGCTCTACTTTTATCATCATCACTTATCTTAAAATATCTCCAAATTGCTGACATTGCTCCTCTTCCAAGTACATGCTCAACTGACGAGAGCTTAGGCTATGTCACGTAGTCATAAAATGGTATCGGTGCGGTTGTATCGGGGTAGTTTTATGAGTACGAGTACATGAACACAGTATCAGACCGACACCCAAGTACTGGCATCGATGCACCCCTAAACAATAGCAACAACAACAGGACCCGTGAGTAGTTACTGATTACATCAAGTCTCTTGTGTTAACACATTCTTGAATGATTAAAAAATACAAAGATGAGTACAGCGCAGTGGTTACCATGGCGATGAAGCGTCCGATGAAGCGGAAGTATTTGAGGTGGTCTGGGTTGATGGATGAAGCTGGGTTGATCTGCAGGCAGTAGTTATCCTTGCCAGCGTATTCGAACAGGCAGTACATGGGATTCAGCACCTCGTGGGACACCAAGAAGAACCACTCCCTACAGGAGGCGCCATGTCATGTCACATTATGTTACGTCACGTTATGCCACACTAACATATATATATATGTATGTATATAGTATAAAAATAAAATTTAGCTCAATGGAGATGTTGGAGATCTTGCCTCGCGACACCACCGTAGTCGAGTCCTTCCTCCCCGGGAAAGATGATCCACAGTCTTCGGCGAAGGTCTTGAGGACTGATGCTCATTATCTAACACAGATAATGTTGTTTAATAATTAATTAAGGAAATAACATATAGCTACACACACATGCGCATGACAGTTGAGGACTTAAAATTGAGAAATAAAATTGAGGACTTGTTCAGAGTCTCAAATAGTGACACGTGATTTTTGACACTGTACAACACACACTGTGTATACACTTTGGCCAACAATACGTATTAAAATTACAATAAATATTCAAATCTGATAAATCCATCTAAATACAGATGGAGCTCACCTGCTGGAAGGAGTCTTCAAACAGTGATTTGCGGCTCACTGCAATCTTGGTGTGCTGCGGCAGCGCTAATTGCTACAACAAGGGGAAAAAATATATATATATATATATATATATATATATATATATATATATATATATATATATATACACACACACACACACACACACACACACACACACACATACACACGGTATTATATCTTTTCATGTGACAACACTGAAGAAATGACACTTTGCTACAATGTAAAGTAGTGAGTGTACAGCTTGTGCCATTAATGTCTAAACTGCTGGCAACAAAAGTGAGTACACCCCTAAGTGAAAATGTCCAAATTCAGCCCAATTAACCATTTTCCCTCTCCGGTGTCATGTGACTTGTTCGTGTTACAAGGTCTCAGGTGTGAATGGGGAGCAGGTGTGTTAAATTTGGTGTCATCGCTCTCACACTCCCTCATACTGGTCACTGGAAGTTCAACATGGCACCTCATGTCAAAGAACTCTCTGAGGATCTGAAAAAAAGAATTGTTGCTCTACATAAAGATGGCCTAGGCTATAAGAGGATTGCCAAGACCCTGACACTGAGCTGCAGCACGGTGGCCAAGACCATACAGCGGTTTAACAGGACAGGTTCCACTCAGAACAGGCCTCGCCATGGTCGAGCAAAGAAGTTGAGTGCAGTGATCAGCGTCATATCCAGAGGTTGTCTTAGGGGAAATAGACGTATGAGTGCTGCCAGCATTGCTGCAGAGGTTGAAGGGGTGGGGGGGTCAGCCTTTCAATGCTCAGACCATACGCCGCACACAGCATCAAATTGGTCTGCATGGCTGTAATCCCAGAAGGAAGCCTCTTCTAAAGATAATGCAACAGAAAGCCCGCAAACGGTTTGCTGAAGACAAGCACACTAAGGACATAAATTACTGGAACTGTGGTCTGATGAGACAAAGATAAACTTATTTGGTTCAGATGGAGTCAAGCGTGTGTGGCAGCAACCAGGTGAGAACAAAGACAAGTGTGTCTTGCCAATAGTCAAGCATGGTGGTGGGAGTGTCATGGTCTGGGGCTGCATGAGTGCTGCCGGCACTGCGGAGCTACAGTTCATTGAGGGAACCATGAATGCCAACATGTACTGTGACATATTGAAGCGGAGCATGATCAGTATGCAGTATTCCAGCATGATAATGACCCCAAACACATCTCCAAGACGACCACTGACTTGCTAAAGAAGTTGAGGGTGAAGGTGATGGACTGGCCAAGCATGTCTCCAGACCTAAACCCTATTGAGCATCTGTGGGGCATCCTCAAAGAGAAGGTGGAGGAGCACAAGGTCTGTAACATCCACCAGCTCAATGATGTCGTCATGGAGGAGTGGAAGAGGACTCCAGTGGCAACCTGTGAAACTCTGGTGAACTCCATGCCCAAGAGGGTTAAGGCAGTGCTGGAAAATAATGGTGGCCACAAAAAATATTGACACTTTGGGCCCAATTTGGACATTATCACTTAGGGGTGTACTCACTTTTGTTGCCAGCAGTTTAGACATTATGTATTTTGAGGGGACAGTTAATTTACACTATTACACAAGCTGTACTCACTACTTTAGATTGTAGCAACGTGTCCTTTCTTCAGTGTTGTCACATGAAAAGATAATCAAATATTTACACAAATTTGAGGGGTGTACTCACTTTTGTAAGATACTTATATTTATATATGTATATATGTATATATTTATTAATTAGATAGAAAGATAAATAGATAGATACACACCATGCCGGTCAAAAGTTACCGGACACTCGACTGAAATGTTTCTCATAATCTTAAAAATCTTCTGATCTGAAGGTGTTTGACTAAATGTTTGAAAACGGTGTTATAATCAAAAATATAATCATGCCAACATATTACTTTATTTCATTAGAAAACATTTTAGTTCCAATAAATAAATAAATAAATAAATAATGTATATACACACACACACACACACACATATATATATATATATATAAACACATACATACATATATATATATATCTTTATTTTTTTTTTTTAACGGACGACTCGGAGAAATATTCCAAAAAGCAGCTGATGTTGGGAACTCCATTAATACTGTTTAAAAAGTATCTCAGGGAAATTCCTCAAGAAATCAGCTGAGAATATGCCAAAAATACATTTCTGGAAATTCTAGGCAAAGAGGGTGTCTACTTTGAAGATGCTATAGTATAATTTTTTTTAGATTTATTTAAAAAATTTGATCAGAACATAATTCTGATTATTTTATTATTATTATAAAATATATTTCTCTGTGTGGGAGGGAGGTTAAAATAAAGAACAAGTGTGTCTAAACTTTTGAGCGTTAGTGTGTGTATATATATATTATATATATATATATATATATATATATATATATATATATATATATGCGCTCATAAATTGGGAAAGCAAAAGGTTCTTTTATGTACAATTTTGGTTAGAAAGAAGTAAAGGGAAAAAGTGAACTCTGGATTATCACGTGGATATTTCTTTAATTATTAATAAATGTCATTAGAGTTAATGAATAATTCTACAGTTAAACAGTGTTCATGAATACACACCTGACACCAGAATTTGAAGTACTGAACTTTGGCTTTGAAGTCACGCACGTAGGTGATCTGAGGGCCATTTTCACTGAGGAGGAAGGACACATACGTATAACAGCATGAGCATCTACTTCAATCCCATTGAAACATATCTAAGGGTTTAAACTTAAATCTTGGGACTGAAAGGCTACGAGTTCAAATCCCAGGACTTGGCTCGCCGTCTCGATTTTTCATTTTGACCCGGAGAGTGAAGATCCGGTGAAGTGTTTACAGATGAAGTAGCAATGGCAAACTTTCATGCTTTGTAACAGGTTCTTCACGTTATACGTGTTTCGGTATCCCTTTCAGTTAAATGGAATTTAATTTACTGTATACTCACAAGAAAGAAATTATGCAATACTACACTAAGCGTCGTGCTATTTATAGAACAATATAGGTCAGCGACGGAGTGGTGTTTGGATGTGGATTTACTGCAACGCCCTGAAAAAGAGCTTTTTAAATTTATTACAGAACGACATCATGCTTTTTTTATGTTACATTACAGCAGCGGTAAACAGTCGTTCCTGCATTCTGTCATGAAGTTATAAAACAAATAAATGCAAGTTGTTATGTAAAAAAAAAAAACCCTGTAAACGTACTTAACTGAAAGATAAGCTTTACCTCGGACCATCACAAAGCACTGACACTGGAGACTCCCTCCTAACAGATAACTGCACCGCATCAACGATTTCTATTTGTTTATGGTTTCTCAACATTAAATAACGCAGTAAATAATGCTACAGAGCCTTTAATGTAAAGCTGTGACATAATGTAAACGTGTTTGAGAAACTACTCATAAAAACTAAAGCCATTCATTTTTTACTTCTCTCTCTCTCTTCGTACGTATATATTTTTTCAAATCTTAGCTCCACTGCTTTATTTTCTAGTTTTTGTCGTTCTTAATATCATTAGCTTTTTATGTTATGTCCGTACAGTAATTAGATTTTTAAACTGGATATCCATATAAATACATTTGACCTGACGTGACCTCTGGACCCCACAGCATGTTTGTATAGCAAGCTGTATACAATGTAAACGTAAAATAATGTGTGTAATCTGCGCTGTTAAGGCTCACAACGATGATTTTCCCGTCCGCGGGTCAATGTAGGTGGTGGTTTTCCTTTTGTGATCCACGTAGTATGGAATCCCTTCCACGGTGAACCTCATTTCCCAGCCCTCGGGCAGCGGCTTCTCGTTCAGCAGCCTGAACGAATCAAAAGATGAGAACGTAGTTATGTAAAATCTGTCATATGAAGTACAATACATGGACAATTGGCAAAATTTTTACATTTACATGAATTCCTTTCTTTCTTTTATTGTTATTGCAGATTTTATCACCATTTTCTCCCAGTTCGGTCTGGCCAATTCCCACCCACTGGCTAATTCTCCCCTATCTCAGGCCAGCTACCAACAGGGGCGGAGGGTGAAGGCTAGCATAATCTTACTCTAGCATGCAGAGCCGACCGCCGCATCTCAACACAGACGCATTTGAATTCTGAGTAATGTAGTCCGATCTGCTAACTGTCAAAGTTCATACACGTAGCACTGAACACCCGCGGCGCTCTCCACTTGTACCACTGTACACCATTCTCGATCAAGAATGCTCATTAGAATATTAGGCCCTGCTCACCCAGACAACACTGAACATTTTAATTCAAAAATATCTTTAAAATTGGTCTAAACGGCATCATGTTGAGCGATAAATACAGATGTTGATAATATACTTATATATATATATATATATATTATATAAAATATAATACTGAAATTCTGACCCTTGAGAGCGAGGATCCTCCCACTGTGTGGAGCGAGTTGGGTGGTGCACATAATACACTCGGTCATTAGCGTCCTTTTTCTTCTCTGAAAGACAGAGGCAAGATTAAATAGAAAGAAAAATCACTAAAGAACACCGTGGAAAGTGTGGAGTCTAGAAAAACAATACTGGGATTTTATAAAGCGTAAGATTTATATCAAGCAATTTATAATATCACAGAACACAGCATAAAACATATTAAAGAAAACTAACATCACTGATAAACAAAGTAGATTTTTTTTACCCCATCCGGATGGCAGTGGGCCGAGCGGGTCATACTCTTTATTCTGAGGGGCTGCAGTCTGATCCTGCACCTTCACATTAAAACAGACATTTTAAAGAAAAGCTAAAAAAACCAAAAAAAAGCAGAATATAAAAGTAAAAAAGGCAATTTTTGAGAGTTTGATAACGAGATGGTTATAACAAGTCAAGCAGATGAAAAACTTCAAGTAAATTTTCATTTTGACAATTATATTTCAGAAAAGTATTTAACGATGAATAATAGGAAAAAATAAAAATAAATCAGACTACAGATAAAATACGATAAAGGCACAACACCCTAAAATCCAATCACATGCTGTTATAATTATAATAATTAATAATTAATCAATTTGTATAGCGCTTTTTACAATGGTACATTGTCTCAAAGCAGCTTTACAGAAATATCATTTGACCTTTACAAGCGACTTACTAATGAGAGCACACTCACACACCAATGGTAGC
>JAFFST010015846.1:7889-18366 GCA_022414735.1 Noturus placidus | reverse complement strand
AGAGAGAGAGGTAGAGAGAGGTAGAGAGAGAGAGAGAGAGAGGTAGAGAGAGAGAGAGAGAGAGGTAGAGAGAGAACGATAGAGAGAGAGGTAGAGAGAGAGAGGTAGAGAGAGAGAGAGAGAGAGAGAGGTAGAGAGAGAACGATAGAGAGAGAGGTAGAGAGAGAGAGAGAGTTGGAGAGAGAGAGAGAGGTAGAGAGAGAGGTAGAGAGAGAGGTAGAGAGAGAGAGAGGTAGAGAGAGAGAGGTAGAGAGAGAGAGAGGTAGAGAGAGAGAGGTAGAGAGAAAGAGGTAGAGAGAGACAGAGAGAGGTAGAGAGAGAGAGAACGATAGAGAGAGAGGTAGAGAGAGAGAGAGAGAGAGAGAGGTAGAGAGAGAGAGAGGTAGAGAGAGAGAGAGAGGTAGAGAGAGAACGATAGAGAGAGAGGTAGAGAGAGAACGATAGAGAGAGAGGTAGAGAGAGGTAGAGAGAGAACGATAGAGAGAGAGGTAGAGAGAGAACGATAGAGAGAGAGGTAGAGAGAGGTAGAGAGAGAGAGAGAGAGATGTGTAGAGAGAGAGAGAGAGGTAGAGAGAGAGAGAGAGAGGTAGAGAGAGAGAGAGATATAGAGAGAGGTAGAGAGAGAGAGGTAGAGAGAGAGAGAGGTAGAGAGAGGTAGAGAGAGAACGATAGAGAGAGAGGTAGAGAGAGAGGTAGAGAGAGAGGTAGAGAGAGAGAGGTAGAGAGATGTGTAGAGAGAGGTAGAGAGAGGTAGAGAGAGAGAGGTAGAGAGAGACAGAGAGAGGTAGAGAGAGCTAGAGAGAGAGAGGTAGAGAGAGACAGAGAGAGGTAGAGAGAGAGAGAGTTAGAGAGAGAGAGGTAGAGAGAGAGGTAGAGAGAGAGAGGTAGAGAGAGAACGATAGAGAGAGCGGTAGAGAGAGAGAGGTAGAGAGAGAGGTAGAGAGAGAACGATAGAGAGAGGTAGAGAGAGATGTAGAGAGAGAACAATAGAGAGAGAGGTAGAGAGAGGTAGAGAGAGGTGTAGAGAGAGAACGATAGAGAGAGAGGTAGAGAGAGGTAGAGAGAGAGGTAGAGAGAGAACGATAGAGAGAGAGGTATAGAGAGAGAGGTAGAGAGAGAGAGAGAGGTAGAGAGAGAGAGAGGTAGAGAGAGAGAGAGGGGTAGAGAGAGAACGATAGAGAGAGAGGTATAGAGAGAGAGGTAGAGAGAGGTAGAGAGAGAGAGAGGTAGAGAGAGAGAGAGGTAGAATCAGGACGGAGTGCTGGAGAGAAGTAGGGCGCATTAAGCCCTGCTGTAGTGTTCACTATAAGACGATGTTCTCGCCCTGTTTTCACTCAGGTTGTCTTTTCGACTTTAATTTATTCCGAATCTCCTCACTGGAGCGTCTGTGTTTCACCCCCGTCTCAGTCAGACGTGTCTAGACGGCGCGCTTTTCCCCTGAATTATTTAACCTCTGCGTAATTCTGAGGAGGATAAGCCACAGCTCAGACACCACCTGCTCCCAAACTCCCCCTGTCCTCCCACCGCTAACCGTATTGTCTTACACGCCTGTCTGTCTCTCCTCCGTCTCATTGTCTTCCTGCCTTCACCGGCGCAGTGAGACAGGTTTCAATGCGCCCTCGTCCACTTCCCCTGCATCGGCATCCATCTCCGGGGCTACGTCACTTCATTAGCAGCACGGTCTTACCCAGAATGCACTGTGATTAGAACTATTCCCTCTTTTCCATCCTTTCTTTCTTTCTACATCCCTTCAGTCGATCCTTTCCTTTTTATTTTCTTTCTTTCTACTGTTTTAAAATCTCTATCTTTGTCTTTTCTTTCTTGTTGTCGTCCTGTTCGTTCTTTCTTTCATCTGATCATTTATTCTTTCGTTCCTTTTTCTTCCCACCGGTCTCGTTGTGTTCCTCTGCGTTTAAGGCTTTCCTCTTTTCTCTCTGATGTTTCTCTTTATTTTGTCTGCCTTTTTCCTTTCATCTGTCTGCCACGTGTTTCAATTCTGTCCGTCTTCTTTCTCTCTATCAGTTTGTCTTTCTGACTGGTCGGACTATCTTTCGTTCTTCCTTTCTCTATTCATCCCTGCTGGAAAAAAAAAACCCCAATAGAACCGGTCACAGAAACTCTAACGGTTTCCACTACAAATACCATTACAAACCATTACCATTCTCTCTCTCTACCTCTCTCTCTCTCTCTACCTCTCTACTTCTCTCTCTACACCTCTCTCTCTCTCTCTCTCTCTCACTCACACACACACACACACACACACACACACACACACACACACACACACAGTCCAAATGTATTTTTATCCAGAAGTCATGTGTGACCAGAGTAAACATCGCTACGTTTCTCGTGTTCCTCAGCACGGCGGAATCCGTGGACGTTTAGTTAGCGCTGGACGCTACGTGTACGTACGCTGTAATTCGAGCTGTTCTGAGTGGTTTATTAGTAATTTGTCAACACATCTGAGGTAAATGTTGACGTCCTCTACGATTCTGACTCGTTTCCACTCTGGCCGAGTCTTCACATTGTCTGTAAACAAAAGACAGCTAGCTAAATTGTTCACCTCAGTCGTTAGCTAGCGTGTGTGCTGCTTTGACACAGTTGCCTAGCAACAGTGTTCTCATGCCTGGATCACGTGTTTGATTTCCCCCGAGTTCCATTTAAACAGCATTATTTCAGCACTGCAAAAATATTATGTACTATTATGGCCTTGTTTTTAATTCCTATGTGGAAAAAGATGGAACAGAATCGGAAACAGGAAAGTCGAGGGTTGGAAACGGACGTGAACATTGCCAGCGCCGTAGCCGTGCGATATTCCGACTGCTCGATCTCTCTCTCGCTCTTCTGTCCTTCCTTTTGGATTTTTGAAATCTAATTTTCACCCACTAGAGTTTCTTTCTTTATTTGTCTGTCTGGCCATCTGTCTTTTCTTCCCTCCTTTCCCGGACTGTTTCAGATTCCTTTTCTTTCTTTCTTTATTATTTTTTCTCTTTCTCTCCGTCTTCTTTCATCCTTTTTATATCCCTGCTGGTCCAACTTTCGTTCTTCTATATTTCTTATGCCATCCGTCCGTCCATCCGTCCATCCATCCATACGTCCGTCCGTCCGTCCGTTCATCCATCCGTCCGTCCATCCATTCATCCGTCCATCCGTCTGTCCGTCCGTCCATCCATACGTCCATCCGTCCGTCTGTCCATCCATTCATCCATCCATCCGTACGTACGTCCGTCTGTTCATCCATCCATCCATCCATCCGTCCGTCCATCCATACGTCCATTCATCCGTCCATCCATTCATCCATCCGTACGTCCGTCCGTCCATCCATCCATCCATCCATCTGTCCATTCATCCGTTCATCCGTCCATCCATCCGTACATTCATCCGTCCATCCATACGTCCATTCATCCATCCGTCCGTCCGTCCGTTCATCCATCCGTCCATCCTATCCTGTTATTTTTTTTCCTGTAAGTCCTTGTCTTTATCTCCTTTCTGACTCTTTCTATCTGTTTCTTTCCTCATTCTTTCTCTCAGTTGATCCTTCTGTGTTTTTCTTTCTTTTTTTCTACCCTTTCCTCTGCCTCTTCCTGACTGTTTTATTTCAGTCATTATGTTCCACTGTCTATCTCCTTATATATATATATATATATCATTTTTTTCTATCCGTCTCTACAGAATATCTGTCTATTTTCCATATCTTTCTTTTTGCGTGTCTCTTTCTGACCGTCTCTCTCCATCTGCTTTTTCTTCTTACCCTGTTAGTTCTTTCTGATTGTCTACCCATCTCTCTTTTCCTCTCTGCCTTGTTGTCTTTTCAGTCTCTCTCTCTGTATTTTTCCCCGTCTTCTCTCTTCGCTTTTGTTTCAGTCAGTTTCTCTCTGTTCGTCTGTCTGTCTGATTGCTTGCAGCTGCTGTCGGTGAGACAGATAGACAGACACACGGCTGGAACTGAGCACAATCGGCTCACTGATGAATCTGAATTTCATAATGAGGGTCAGAGTGACATGACCTTTAACCCCAACTCCCCCCTCCCACCCCAAAGAAAAATCTACACACCCACACACATTACACCTGACACGTCATGTTTGCAGTGCATTATGGGTAATCTGCTGAGAACACCACCGAGTAGTCTTGTTACAATTGGATTCTGCATGTTCTGGCATTTTTCTTAAAATGGCCGACATTCTGGTGTGATGAACACTAATGCTAACCAGACGTGAATTTTAGCATTTTGGGACGGCGCCAGCGCTGCTCTAAACAATGACAGAGACAAAAGATGGCGGTATCCATGACCTTTGAACTCAAGGGTCAGAAAGAAATGAAATGAAAAGAAAAGAAATGAAAAGCTGGGGGTTGTTGTCTGGGAGCACGACCTAGCCCATGCATGCCTGATGAAGGAGTGTGTGTGTTTATAAGTGTGAGACAAACACACACACACACACACACAGTCTGATAACATCATGCGTGGCGTGGCAGTGTTGTGTCTGCGGTCTGGCTGCACCATCTTACAACAACAAAAACGACAAAACGGTCTACATTCCAGAGAAGGAACTGGCACGACAGCACCGCTGCAGGCTAATCTGCGGCCTACGTCCTTCTTCTTTTTCGTTTTTTACTAAATATTTCCGACATTCTTCATCCTGCCAACATAACTTTTACCCAGAGAAATCTGTCCTGATCCCAAAACAACCACAGAACTGATACCGGGAAGAAAAAAAAAACACTTCTTTTTTTTAAACAGATTAGCATTATGTTAGCATAAACATCAAGCTAGCAGCTGTGAAGCTGAGCGACACTTGTTCTTGCTAGCATTATAGCTTACTTAGCTTATTATGTTAATATATTATGTGTCCAATTTAAGTCATCCATCACTAGTAGCTCGCTAATAGCAAGCTAGCACACGCAGGACAGCACTGTAAAGTTAGCTAGAGAAAGATTAGCCTGCAGATTAGCAGGAGACTCCAGGCCACAAATCTGACTTACAATACTATTAAAGAAACTATTTCAACCGCCAGTGTCAAAGTCTTCTACTATGTGTGAACAGGAACAAACGTTCCGGACTTCTGCGCAGATAGTCAGGTTTTGCTCTGAAATGTAGCCATACCGAGTCAATATGGGAACAGCAGCTAGAAGTGAATAATGAGAAAAACAAACAAATACAAGCGGCACGCTAACTACAAAGTTGTTTATTTTCTATAATAGTACATTCCCTGTGCTCACTTACGTGATAAACAACCGCTCCCTCACCAGCCCCTCTCTTTTAATTACACAATATAATAACTAGCCGGCTATCGAAACGTTCATGCTAGCCAGCTAACTTGTTGTCGTCACCTCTTCAGAGCTAGCGAACGTGTTTAACGTGTAATCCAAACAAGCAGGTGAGTCTGAAAGTACGCGGCACTTAATGAACTGATCCAATTCAACTTCAAGCGCCAAGTTTTTTTTTATTTTAGGTTTGTTTACTCGTATGCTAATAACCGAAGCAGCCGATTCCCTTTCGTTGGAGTTGTTCGACGATGTCCTAATGTTTGTCTTTATGTGTAATCGTTCCATTACAAGAAGAAAGAAGCACTCAGTCCCGCCAGGATTCCGCCATTTTGCACTCATAGAAAAGAACGGGAAAATTCAAGTGAACGCCGCTTCTGACCCACGGAGCGATCGTAGTGGTACAAGAGGAATAAAACACTCGGGGATGTGCTGGTATAGGAGAGTAACCCACTTCACGTTGGGCAGTATACCACTATGACCTGTCGTGTTTCATTCTTTACATAACAGTATGGTTTTAATGTAGTGAGTGAAACTATTGGCACCCCACAAGATGTGAACTGAGACCAGCGTGCTCTCACTGCAAAGTAAACCAGACCAGACCTTGAATGATACAATATCTGAATGAAACTCATCGTGTCTGCCGACACAAATCAGACCCCTCGACACACACAAAGGCCAGACACGCAACTTGCTCCTCATCCGGACCAATCAGGAACGCGCTGCCCGAGACAACAAACACAACGAGACACGCAAAACCCCCAACCAGCTGACGCCGAAAAGCACATATGGTCCCTGAAAAACCTCTAAACATTCTCAACCCCCTGCTTTCCCACCCCCACCTCACATCATGCCGGGGCATCTGGGGACACCTCGGGTGTGTATAGGGGGTGTATGGGATGAGGGTGACTCCGAGGACACACACACACACACACACACACACACACACACACACACACACAAAAGCAAGAACCAGGGCCAATGTCAAGGCTGAGTCTCAGCTGCAGCTGTTAAAAGTCCAAAACTCATCCACTCTCTCACTCATCCCCCAACATGGAGGGGCGGTAGAGGGGTTTATGACCCCTAAAACACCCCCAACGACCCCCCTCATCTCCGCCTTCTAGGGGTTGTTAAATTCTCACAAAACAAACGCAACACACACCAAGACCAAGCTGCATTGTTTTAAAGGGCACACATTACACCGAGACACCGCCTGAGTAACGCCGTTACATCGTCATAACTAAAATATTACATTAGATAGCAATTCATTTCATTCACATCATACTTCCTTTACTTTACTACTTACTTCCTGTTTAATATCTGGCAGGCTAGTAAGTAAACAAACAAACAAAAATACTAGTAAGATTATTGATATTACATTTTATATTAGTAATAATATATAATAAGTCTACTCAGTGCCTTTAAGGCAACATATACACACACACACACACACACACACACACACACACACACACACAGATCAGGAGAAGGACTGACAGCTGACCTTGGGCGTGACCTCATCACACTCTCACACACCCATACAGACGTACTGAGACCTGACAACCCCCAACACACACACACACACTCCTCCCACACATACAGACAGATATACTGAGAACCTAAAACCCCCCGCCACCACACACACACACACACACACACACACACACACACACACACACACACACACACAGCATCCATGTGCATTAGGTTACAGGTCAGTTTGAGATATTAAACACAGTACTTTATTTACTAACGCCACCGGTTCACTCTATGGGATTATCTGCACATGCCAGCGCGATCACAGCACCCGAAAATAAGGACTCTTATAACACAGACGTCTTTTACGCCTCCCGAGTGGGACAGACTATCTCTCAAAAAACGCCCACTGTACCTCGGCAGCCTACGTCCCAGATGGACTGTTGGAAAGCAGCGATGTCAACATTCAAACTTCAAAATTCCACATCGCAATTGATCTGCGATGCCGTGTATCGTCCTGCACTTCCGTCTCTTCCCGTCTGTGGTTTCTCCCCCTACCGCTAGTCGACGTCCAGTAGGCAGCCCGCATGATTGGTTCGTTCTCTACAACAGCAGCTCTGACAGTAATGCAGCTGCACATCGCAGGTTTATATCGACATGCTCGTTCTGATGCGTTATCGTTTCTATAGCAACGACTCGTTCTCTCCGACTCGTACGGTGAAGTTTTCAGCAAGGATTAAAACGCTCCACGCCGTTAAAAGTACGTAACGCACGTGCTGTTGTAGGAAAGGACTCAACACCGGGATGGGAACAGTGACGTCGTCCATGTCATAGCGCCACCACACTGCGTTTTATTTCGTACGTACGGCGTATAAAAGATTCTCGGCAAATCGTTAACGCGCACAACATGGGGTGCCATTATAATGATAAGGAGTCTTCATTAAATCACATGTACATTACAGCACAGTGAAATTTCTTTTCTTCACAGAGCGCAGCCATGATACAGCGCCCCCTGGAGTAGAGAGGGTTAAGGGCCTTGCTCAAGGGCCCAACAGTGGCAGATTGGCAGTGCTGGAGCTCGGACCCCCGACCTTCCGTTACCCAGAGTCTTAACCGCCGAACCACCACTGCCCCTTTATTCATGTACACAGGGAGGAGCTGAATCTCAAAGGACGCACAACAGCCATATTATATGTATAGGTTCTGAGATAATGCTAATGTTTGATGCATCTTATTTTAACTCTGTTTATATATCAACGGAACCGAATGCTTTAGTTGAAACAGTTTTGATTCTGTGTCTCGGCCCTGAAGCCGCCCCGACATCCTGTTTCCCAGTCCGCCACCACTGCCATGCTGAAAATGGATTATACCAGGCCTCCTTCACAACTCTGTGTGTGTGTGTGTGTGTGTGTGTGTGTGTGTGTGGTATCGAGCGAGACCTAACCGAGACGCACTTTAAGCACGTTTCTCCTTCTGTAGAACCTGCTTCTCGAAATACGTCTCTATTAATAGCACACTCCTTTTTTCTTTTTTTTTTTTTGTTGCTAGCAGCGAAGCCATTCGGCAGACAGGATTAGCTTTAGCTTCAAGCTAACACTCTGTAGTGAGTAGTGGATGTTTTCCAGGAACAAAACCCTCATTTCTCACGTGAGCGACACTTTAAAAGCCTTTACTACGCCACTTTTAAAGTCACGTGACTCTGTTTTGCACTCATGTCGTCCAGAAGGAAAGTCCAATCAATTATAGTCCATTTAAATCTGACAACAATCTGGGTTTTTTTTGGGGTTTTTTTTTTTTTTAATAAGCAGGAAAAGATTCAAGTGTAATTCAGTGATTTTGGGAACAGTTACTTTTAGGGGCCTCAGTAGTGCACACTCTGTCCCCTATCTAGGGCCCGAATGTGGAGGAGATTAGAACACTAATCCCAAACTCTTGTTCTTGTATATGATATTGTGTTTCTGTGTGTTTGGATTGTATTTATGTGAAATTCGCTGATTTTTACTCGCATCACTTCAAAGCAACACACACACACACACACACACACACACACACTTCTGGACACTAGACGATAGATTATGCAAATGAATAAATATTCAGGTTAATTATTGACAATACTGAATCCCAATAAAACAAGAGGGCCAAAATTTATGGCTCTTTTCGATGTAATCACCAGGTGTAATGTTTACAATTTATTTTCCCACAGCGATGCTTTCGTTGGCGCTGATTTTTACCCCAATTTCTTACATGTGTCCAGTGTTTTTGAGCGAGGCCCGATCCCAAAGCCCTTCTCCTTCACTACACATGCTCACTACAGAGGGGTGTAACGCCGCCATGGATTTGTAGAATGCGCCGGCATTTCAGGAAAAATCCACAGAAAATACCCTATCCAATTTCTCACCACTCATCCATCTATTTTCCACAGGGAGAAAAGTATCGGCACCCCCGGGCTGTGTTTGTGTTGCGCCCTGCGCGGAAGGATTTCGGGGTTTTAATGATCCGCTACGCTCTCGTTACTTTTCCTACATCACTGGTACAAAAATAAATAAATAAACAGCAAAAAACAAATCTATTCACGCTAGCTTTAGCACGTCACTTTTATATTATTTTCACCGCTCTACTTTATTCCTGCACATTTTAATACATGCATTTGATATTTTACTACTTTATATTTTATCTTATTGTTATTCGCTATTTTCCTTTTATTTCTGGGTTTTTTCCCCCCGCACACTAAAGCATCTAGAGTTGCATTTTAAATGCAGGAAATCAGCTCTATAAATAACATTGCTCCTTCTTCATGTTCGCCCTGGTGCAACACCAGTCTGAGACCTTCAGCACTACATAGCGCACTATTGTGGGACCTCTGTAGTCTTTTTAAAAAGGTGTAAAAGCAGTGAATAATAATCATCATCATAATAATAATAATAATAATAATAATAATAATAATAATAATAATAATAATAAAAGATAAGAGTGAGGAGATTAAATGAAATCCAATGAAAAAATAAAGACCAAAAACCAGGTGCTCAGGAAAATCTAAAGACCTAAACCGGAAGTACTAATTAAGGACTAATTAAGATTGGAACTTCCGGTAAGTAATGTTAGACCGAAATGTGTGTGCGCGTGCGTTAAGGCATATTTCTCTCTCTCACACACACACACACACACACACACACACACACACTCAGAGCTTTTACTGCATTCTCATTTCACTCTTTTTTGCCACAAACATCCAAGAAGCGAAGAAAAGCAAAAGCGCGTGCAAGTTTTACACCCCCGTGTTAACACCCATACACACACACACACACACACACACGGGCGCGCGCACGCACCACACCAGACCTGCATCTCAGCAATAATAATAATAATAATAATAATAATAATAATGAGAGAAACAGCGGTGTGGTTGTTCTGGGTTAAAACAGAGATTAATTACGCCACAGACCGACCGGAACCGGAGGCGAGGTCAAGAATAACACGGGTGATAGAGAACACCGCGGCCGGTAAACCGGATCGATTCCGCGGCTCGCGACTGTCTGCCCGCTCCCAGAGCCATCACCATGAGGATGATGAAATAATCATGGACTCACATCTCTCCATTCCCCGCGGCTGCTGGGACGCGCTGCAGTCGCACGAGCGAGTGGCATTGGTGGAGTTGGTGGTGGTGTCGGTGGAGCTCGCGCTGCCGGTGCCCGGGACCGTTCGGTGGTGGCGCATGAAGAGGAGGGAGAGAGAGAGAGAG
>JAFFST010015808.1:0-15665 GCA_022414735.1 Noturus placidus | reverse complement strand
AGATGCATGTTAATTACATTAAAATACATTACATTGCAGCATGTAATGTTGGATTTTGTGACTTACAATTATCTCATTTATACAACTGAGCAGTTGAGGGTTGTTAGAGACAAAGGAATCTCAGATTATGTCCTTCAGCCCTCAGTCAGCCTTTTCAGACATTTTACTTCTCTTAACTGTTAGTTCTATGCTGTGAACTAGAAAGTGTGGTTGACCACAGAGCGTTCAGGCCTGGGGAGTCTAAAGGAACACACACTGATGCTGTTCACAGACACATCCAGTTTATTAAGTCTAGAACAGGAGTATTTATACACGTAGATACTGCGTATATGCGTACATACACATTGCGTAGGCAGGATTGTTTCTACTTTTGCAGGTGCTAGACAGATTTAGACAAAACACACAGCACAGTACAAGAATAAGTCTTTTCAAGATATAGAAAATACATGTGTCAACTATAATAATGGATGTCATTTGTATTTGACAGCACAGAGACACACAAACAGAAGCTATAACCCAGTATTGCCCGTATCTAAAGTGTCTTAATAGCAGTTCATAATATAAGAGAATTCCCAACAAGGGTTAAGGGCCTTGCTCAAGTGCCCAACAGTGGCAGCTTGGCAGAATTGAACTCACAACCTTCCAATCACTTCCCTTAATGCTCATGTTTTTCAAATGGGATATCCAACAAGCTCATTATAGGTGTGATGGTCACATGTCCACATACTTTTAACCACACAATGTAGCATACCCACATGAGTGGTTGCAAGTTTAGCTAACTTTTAAGTATGTGGCAATTTGATTGAAGATTCTTTAGGTCAAACCAGTTTAAAAGCAATTTTAACAAAAACATATTGTGCCCATGTAATGCAAAGGCTACCTCAGCATACAGTTACAATCAAAATTATTCAACCCCATAAAAATTATGTTTACTGTCAAAATTTACTTTCAGATGCTTACAATGAACAAATCAAATAAAAACAATTCAAATAGTTTAACACATTACATGCTGCAAGTGGTTTCCCCAAATTCAACTGAAAATGCAACTTATGATTTCTCCAGATTCAAAATTATTCAACCCCCTGAATAAAATCCCTCACAACATCACCAATATGCAAAACAGGGGTTGTCTCAAGCACACCTGACAGAACTAAGGGCTTCATAAGTTGCACCAGGTGTACATAGGCTGGAACACATCAAATACCTGAAATGCCTAGGGGCAGAAAATATATGGTTTTGTTAAGTGGACTTAACTGGTTCTAACTGGACGGGGCAGAAAAAAAAAGAAGCTATCAACGGTTGTAACCAGATTTCTGAGAAGGCAGGTTGTGAAAAACCCTCAAGTGACTGCAAAGGCACTGAGGTTTCAGTGAGCACAGTAAGGCGTGTACTAAACGAAGAAGGTTTCCATGACAGAACTCCAAGACGTTCACCACTACTGACCCAAAAGCACAAGAAAAAATGTCTCAAATCATATAAATAAGTCACAGAAGTTTTGGGATGTCTGTCTGGAGAAAGAAGAATGAAGAAAGAACACTCTGTCCACAGTAAAGCATGGTGGAGGCTCTGGGGCTGCTTTGCATCCTCTGGCACTGGAAACCTGCAGCGTGTGGAAAGCAAAATAGATTCACTGAAGTATCGGGAAATCCTAGGAGAAAACGTCACGCCATCTGTGAGGAATCTGAAGCTTGGGTGTCATCGGACCTTCCAACAGGACCATGATCCCAAGCATACCTCAAATTCCACCAAGGCTTTGTTGCAGAAGAAGTCCTGGAAGATTCTATAGGGCCATCACAGTCACCTGACTTGAACCCCATAAAAGTCTTGTGGGATTTGAAGAAGGTGCTTGCAGCATGCAAACCCAAGAATATTACTGAACTGGACGAGCTCATAAAGAATGGGATAAAATTCCTCAGGAACGCTGCCAGAAGCTCTACATCTCATTTTCAGCAGGTCATAACATCAAAAGGTGCTCTACTAAGTACTAAAGATTCCTGCCATGGCGTTGAATCATTTTGAGACTGGAGAAGTCATTATAATTTGCATTTTCAGTGAATTTAGGGAAACCACTTGAAGCATTCGTTGTGTCGAATTATTTCAATTGCTTTTGTTTCATTTGTTCATCGCAAACAGCTGAAAGTCTGTAAATTTTTTAATAAACCTGATTTTCAATGGGGGTTGAATAATTTTGATTGCAACTGTATTACAGGCACTTAATTGTTTTTTGATGTATCACAATGAAGTAAGAGTTGACCTTGTCTGTGGAGCTCTCTGTTATAAGATGTTCCCAAAATGCTCTATGCTATGCAGCCCAGTATAATTTGCACTTTTAAATATACAGCCAGCAAATTTTCACAAATGATGTCAGAGCTTATGCATTATTTTAATTGTGTTTTCCTTTTGCAAATATTTCTTAAGATGAAAAACATATCACTGCATCTGTAACAGGATATAAACTGAATCCCTATACTGAATTTGTGCATCAGGATATGATGTCAGTATGATAACTTTATGTAGGCATGTTCCCAAAGCCTTTGATTTACATTGCTGTGTGAAGGCTATAGCTACATATCAGACCAAATGTATAACCCTTACTACTATTAAAAAAAAAACATTTATTTTGTTTCTTTTGATAATATTTTAACGTATTAATTCAATCATTCCTAAAAAAAAAAAAAAAAAGAAATCATGACAGAGGAACTATACAACCCTGAGTATTTTTCTCTCACCTTGATCAGGTCTAGTTCTCCGCTGTGGCCCTGACATGTCCAGCACAGCTTCCGCACCCCTGCAGGGTTGTCCCACACAAAGAGCTGAACCTCACCTGGTTTCAGCTCACAGGATGTCACACAGCCACTATAGCAAAAACAAGGCAATAAACATGTACCCAGCCAAAAAAAAAAAAAAAAAAAAAAGAGTCTTTATAAATAAATAAAGGTGTGATAGAGAAGAGAGATAGCCCACCATAGCACTTAAAAATGTTAGGGGTGAAGGCAGAGCATCAGCAACAGTGCACCAACAGTGGACCAATTTAACGATGTATGTACAGATTCTCACAAAAGTGAGCACACCCCTCACATTTGTGTAAATAAATATGTGATGATATCTTTTCATGTACAACACTGAAGAAATGACACTTTGCTACAATGTAAAGTAGTGAGTGTACAGCTTGTGTAACAGTGTAAATTTACTGTCCACTCAAAATAACTCAACACACAGACATTAATGTCTAAACCACTGGCAACAAATGTGAGTACACCCCTAAGTGAAAATATCCAAATTGGGCCAAGTGTGTCAATATTTTGTGGCCACCATTATTTTCCAGCACTGCCTTAATCATCTTGGGCATGGAGTTCACCAGAGCTTCACAGGTTGCCACTGGAGTCGTCTTCCACTCCTCCATGACGACATCACGGAGCTGGTGGATGTCAGACACCTTCCGTTTGAGGATGCCCCACAGATGCTCAATAGAGTTTAGGTCTAGAGACGTGCTTGGCGAGTCAATCACCTTCACTCTCAGCTTCTTTAGCAAAGCATTGGTCATCTTGGAGGTGTGTTTGGGGTCGTTATCATGCTGGAATACTGCATACTGATCATGCTCTGATTCAGTATGTCACAGTACATGTTGGCATTCATGGCTCCCTCAATGAACTGTAGCTCCCCAGTGCCTGCAGCACTCATGCAGCCCCAGACCAAGCATCACCATGCAGTGTGCAGCGTATGGTCTGAGCACTGACAGGCTGACCCCCCACCCCTTCAACCTCTGCAGCAATGCTGGCAGCACTCATACGTCTATTCATTGAGGGAACCATGAATGCCAAGATGTACTGTGACATACTGAAGTAGAGCGTGATCTCCCTTTGGAGACTCAAAGGTCTCTAACATCCCCATGATGTCGTCATGGAGGAGTGGAAGAGGACTCCAGTGGCAACCTGTGAAGCTCTGTTGAACTCCATGCCCAAAAGGATTAAGGCAGTGCTGGAAAATAATGGTGTCCACACAAAATATTGACACTTTAGGCCCAAATTAGACATTTTCACTTAGGGGTGTACTCACTTTTATTGCCAGCAGTTTAGACATTAATGTCTGTGTGTTGAGTTAATTTGAGGGGACAGGAAATTTACACTGTTACACAAGCTGTACACTCACTACTTTACATTGTAACAAAGTGTAATTTCTTCAGTGTTGTCACATGAAAAGATATAATCAAATATATACAAAAATGTGAGGGGTGTACTCACTTTTGTGAGATACTGTATATAAATGAAACCAATTACAACGTTAGTTGGGGAGTATAAAAATTACTCTATTTAAAAAGACTTTCCTACATACCCACACAAAGGCAAATGTATGCTAACAAAAATGGCATTAGAGGAGTTTAATATATTTTGTGTTCCCATTAAACTGTTATAGACACAGTGAGGGGTGCTAACCTCTGTCTGACTGTGATGGTAACCCAGGGAGTATGGTTCACCAGCAGAGCAGGAGCTGCTCCATCATAGTAGTCAGTGAAGCTGATGGCAGCGGAGTGGTCTGATATGTTTACATCCACTATGATGCCTCCATACTGAAGGAAATAAAACAAGTCTTTTTGGTCTTAGGGTTTAACTCTATATAAAGCTTTCCATAGAGAGTGAAACTTTTAGTCTTACTATGCAGTGAAAGAAAACCAAATGGAATGTGCATGGCTCTGTATCTGATTTTTATGTTTATATAATGGCTACAAATAATGCACTGTAATGCACTGTAAACCCTTACACTACACAAACCTGCTTACCTGATCCATGCAAAGCAGAGTTCCATTATCTTGTTTGTTAAAGAAGAAGGGTTTGGAGGACAATTCAGAACCTACTACTCGTATACACAGCTTCTCTGTACTAGACTCTGGCCACAGAGGCAAACACTGCAGAAAATACACACATACACTTGCTTAAAAGGCGCTCCATTTTCCTACCACCAAGCATGAATACTTCATAAAGTCACATGTTCACTGAGAGGGGTACAATTGTAAAGTTTACGTTTAAAAGTTTTCAAACCTCTTTGGAGGAGATATAGTGCCATTTGTTGCTGACATTACTGTGGTCATTTTGCACCTCCCCTACTTCTAGCTCAAAGGAGGATTTATTCACCAGAGTGTAGAAAGGGCTAATAGTAACAATCCGTGTCAGGTTAAAACTGCTTAATTGTATACTGATTTCCACCTAAAAAAAAAAAAAGTTTGAGTCTACATATACAGACACTTAAATTTACACATCTAGACCCAAATTCTTACCAAGAAGTCCATGTTTTTATCTTGGCAACGGACACACCCATAACTGCCCACTGTATCCAAAGAAAAGCCATCTGACCAGGAGCTGGTGGACACGCAAAGCTGCAGCTATGTATCATATTATGGGGAAAAATCCTCAACAAAATCAAACAAATATTATATATTAAAACTACTGTAAACATTTGAATTTTCATTTATTATCCCTTGTTTTATCTTCAAAACCTCAAATTTCTTGAGGTAAAATATTAAAATAACTTTTCAAACAACTCAACTGAAACTTTAAGGATGTTGGGAACTGCAAATCAATAGTTAATTTATTTACTGATTTATTTCCCCAGCAAAGTTAAACGTTTTTTTTTTTAAAGTTAAACTATTTGATCATAATCAAAAAAAATTTTTAAATAATTTTTATACCTTTTTATACTCACTTTATTCTTGCTGAAAATGTTCTTCTTCTTGAAGGAGAACAGGATCACATCTCTGAAATCAGAAGCGTGTTTGACATGGATGTCTTCAGCCCGGTATTGCAGTACACGGGCTGTCTTGTTTATGATCCAGTATGGGCTGAAGATGGAAATGATGAGGCGTCCAGCCATGTGTCTCATATATGCATACACGTCTACAGTGAGCTTCTCACTGGTGTCGCTAGTAAAGCAGACAGGGAATAACTCTGGCATGTCCGGGATGATCTTGACATGGCTGTTCCAGTCACGACCCTGATACTTCACAAGCACTAATTCTATCATTTCACCCATGACACTCGCATTTAGCAGATCGGCTGTGCTGCCTTCATGTAGATCTTCAAAATCAGCTGAACCCTGGGATAGAGAGAGAGAGTAATAAAAACAAAACAGTAAGAATGAATACAGAGAAATTAGGCGAGTCAATGTTTTATAAATGGATGAATTTTGATGTTTTATAAAAAAGGCTTTCTAGTATATCAGGGTGGCATATACAGTTGGTGTTGTTGCTATGAGTAATAAGTATATATAAATAAGATATTTAAATCTGCAGTATGGAACTTTTTTGTTAAAAATGAACAAAAATCAATTATTGAGCAAGTACATAAAAAAAATCAGTGTCTCCTTACCTTACCTCAATTTGCAATGGCAAACTTATAATAATAATAATAATTTATAATTTGAGCTCTTGGGTCTGATTTTTTTCGGGAAATGTCAAAATAAAGAAACCTCAAACTGTGGAGATCTGCAGTCAAAAAGGGAAAGCAACAGAGCCTGTGCTAAAATGAGAATAAATATAGGCATGGCTTTTGGGAGGTGGTGAAAACTCAGACATGAAGGGATTAAATAATGACACAGAGATTACTTTTTTCTGCTGAACAGGTAAATAATTTCAGTGGCTCAATAACTAGCTAGCAAACATTAGCACACTTGTTTGATTGATTCAGCTAAGTATCAAGTTTGCTATGTTGTTTTTTTGTTTGTTTTGTTATGGTCAATGTGGTAAATTGCACTTACTTTCTGCTAGCTGAGAAAGAACAACTTGCCTCTACTCCAAGAAAACCGTATCTGCGCCACCTCCATTGTCAAGTATTGGAGCTAACATACAACCCAAACCTGTACCTCAGTGTTGCCAAGTTTCACGAGACAAATAAGCTCAATATTATTATAGCCTACTACGTCCCTATTATAGCCTATTATTATAGCCTATTACGTCCCCAATGTAAAAAGCATGTATTGCATCAATACATGCAAAAACGCAATTTATTTAATTTTAAAAATCATCAAATGGCAACAAAGCTTATATGGAGGACAGGCACTATCCACTCATCTCTGATCACATGCGAGCAGAATATGATTGTAGAGATAGAAAAGGAGATTACATTACAACCATAACTACTATTAGTATATGAGTATGTTATGCTTGTTTTTGTTATAATCAGTAATTAATAGTGGCAGGGCAAAATACACTACAGCACTGTATTATTGTGATGCTGAGAGTGGACAGTGTCAATACATTGAGGAAAATAGCAACCATAAATGTAAAAAAAAAAAAAAAACAAAAAAAAAAAAAAAAAAAAAAAAGGTTCTTGATAAGAAAATCTATTTTCCCCCAATGTATGGACACATTTTTTAAAACAAGCTCAAAAAGCTGCAACCCACTACCCATGATTTTTTTCAAGCCACTCAGACAAAAAGAAGCCCAAAGTTGCGTAGTATAAGCGGACTTGTAAACTCTGATAAGTAAGCCAAATACCATCATATTCAGCCGCGCAGAGGAGCAGTGCCTAAGCACAACCTACGTAATAAAAATAATAACTCTGAGAGTAACTTGCAATTTTATATTTCAAAGCAAGATGGCGAAAGAGAGGAAAAAAATTCAGTACTGCCGTTTAATTATTTTGTGCTATTAATGCCATATACCTCCATTAGGTAGCGGATGGAGTATGGAAGCAGGTTTCGTAGAGAAACAGCTGGGTGCAGGTGGATAATGTAGGCAGGGTCCCATTCTTCCTCACTGTGGCTATCAATGTGACACAAATTGTCTGGCACCGCCAGTGTGTTGATGACAACTGGCCGTAAGCTGCTGTCCTTTGCTGGGCACTGAAGCGTGGAACGCACCTCTGAACTTATATGAATCTTCTCCTTCCATGCAATGTATGTTGTCGACTCATGATACTGGCCCTCAAAAGGTCCAAGAGGCATTAAGAACAATTGACATCTATATCAGAATACATAATTAGACATAATTAGGCTATTTACTATAAATAACATAAGCTTTTTCTTAGACTGATTTGTGTTGCTAATTCTATTCTCTAAGCTCCCTGGACAAAATTTGTTGCATTATCCCATAGCAGGGCTTTGTTTTACAGGTTTCACACACCACAGGTTTGCATACCTGTGTAAATGTAAGTTATACAGTCCCCTCTTTTTCTACAGTTATACAGTATTGCAACAGGCCAATTCCTGTAGTTGTACTTTACACTGAAGACATCTGGGTTTGAAAACAAAAAGATGAATATGAGATGATGGATGAGAATTTTTTCTGCTTTCATTTCCTCATACTTACATCTAGATGTGTTAAACAAATTAGACCATGATATCTTTGGTGGCAGACCACCCAATTTTTACGAGAGCAAGAGTATTGGAATACAGTTTGGTTAAGGTCTGTTGGTTGACTTGGTCAGTTTAAAACCTTCCACTTTTTTTTTGCCTGGTTGCAAGTACACCAGTAGTTTCTTTCTTTTTCAGGACATTCCAAATTGTCCAAATCATATTGGCTATGCCCAATGCTTGTGCAAAGTCTCCGAATAATTTTGCCTCTTTTCACAGTTTCAAAATGGATTGCTTTTCTCTCATAGTCAGCTCTCTGGTCTATAATGTTGGTTTATCCTTTTTAAGAACAAATGCAGTCTTCACAGGCAAAACCTACACTCAAGGAATCATGACTAAACATTACTGATTTGGACCCAAAAATCAAAAATCTAAGTTAGTTAAACTTAACTACAAAATACATAAACTTAATTTTTCGTTCATAAACGTGTTATGAACTCAAAATCATAATTTATTAAAGTAGCTCACTCTGGTCTTTCTTTGATGTAATTGGCCATGCAATGAGTTCCGCCAGGCAACAAGTGAACTAATGCACTGATTGGTAGATAATTGCAAAAGGCTCATTCTTTTCTGTTGCTGGTATCAGTATAGTGTTCATCATGAGTAGGAGAGACGACTGCGTGTTTACAAACGAAATGACAATCGATTGAGTACAATTAACTTCTTAGGGATTTCAGTGTAGGGCTCAAACCAAGAGTGGACATTCAGAGCTATTAATTATTTAAACAATCAATATAACAGGGCACACCTGGGCAACAAGAAACACACGTCGTAGTGTGTTCCAATATTTTTGATCAATTAAAAATGGATGAGTTCAAACAAAAGGTGCCATGTTATATGTTGTTTAACACATCTAGTTATATGCATGTATGTTATACATGTATGTATATCAGGAAATGAAAATTCTGATTTATCATCTGATATTTATATTTTGATCTCAAATCCAAATTTCTTCATCTTATAGCAAAAAAAAAAAAATTGTCCTTTCAGACTGGACTGTAGTGTTTCTCCTGATATATTTAATATTGTTCCTGGTCTGGAGGAACCATGGATACTTGACTGTCATCATTTCACTCACCTTTAGTGGTAGCTTATTTAATATTTAAACAAATGTTATTTGAAAGTTTTAAACAGTGTTCCTTTCAGGCAGCCATACTTCAGGATGAATTGCATGACTGGAGTAATATATTATTAGCACTATATTAGAGATGGTATGATACCATTTTTATGCTACTGATAGTACAAGCTTGATTATCAGCCAATATCAATACGCCATCTAATACCTTTTCTTTAAAATATCCTAAACATTAAAATATTTTATAACAAAAGCACAGGAAAATACAGGAAAACATACATCGCTAAAACCACAGTTTTAACACAAAAATGCAAATATAATATAGTATAAAAATACCGTAGGTACAGTACTGTGAAAAGTATTTGCACCCCTCTTGATTTCCTCATGTATTTTTTTTTTTATATCTCATACTAAATAGTTTTAGCTCTTCAAACGAAAGACAACATAAAACAAAGGCAACCTGAATAAACACACAATACAGTTTTTATCTATTTATGAAAAACTAATTACCCCTTTGAACTAAAAAAATGTGGTTGTGCCACCTTTCGCCGCAATAACTGTAATTATGTTTCCGGTAACTGGAGATCAGTGTTTCACAGCTCTTCGGTGGAATTTTGGCCCACTCTTCTTTGAACAACTGCTTTAGTTCAGCCACACTGGAGTGTTTTCGAGCATGAACTGCCCGTTTAAGGTCCTACCACAGCTTCTCAAGTGGTTCAAGTCAGGACTAGGCCGTTGCAAAAATTATATGTTGCTTTTTTGAACCATTCAGAGGTCTATTTAGATTTGGAAAATAAGTAACTACTGGGGCAAATAAATTTTCACACAGGCCCAGTTGGTATTGGATAAATTTTCTGCTTCAATAAACAATGATCATTTAAAAACTGTATTTTGTGTTTACTGAGATTGTCTTTGTTTTATCTTAGATTTTATTTTAATTTCTGAAAGCATTTAGTACAAGATGTACACAAACAGGAGAAATCAGGATCAGATACATTTTCACAGCACTGTATACTGTATAAGTACAGTATCTCACAAAAGTAAGTACACCCCTCACATTTTTGTAAATATTTGATTATTTTAGACATTAATGTCTGTGTGTTGAGCTATTTTGAGAGGACAGTAAATCTACACTGTTACACAAGCTGTACACTCACTACTTTACATTGTAGCAAAGTGTCATTTCTTCAGTGTTGTCACATGAAAAGATATCATCAAATATTTATACAAATCTGAGGGGTGTACTCACTTTTGAGAGATACTGTACATATTTTTATTTATACGAGAGTAAATAAAAAATATCTAATCTTATATCTAATACATTCAAGCCTTTATATGCAAACAAATCAAGTTCCAATCATTTCCATTTGGCCCAGGATCTGATCAAATGAATTATTTTTATAATTTGGTGGATATCCAATCCACCATTTTTGCTGGTATTGGAACAATGATGATCCTGGGTGAATGGTACTGTGAAATATTTTCCATGATCAGTTCAATGATATTTTTTTTACTTATGGTCTCATGGTGTTTTTGGGTTTCTGTCCTTGATCATATGTTTGTCAAGGTGTTTTGTCTTTTATCTCATGTTTTTCTCTTATGTTTTTTTAAGTGTCCTTGGGTATGTTGCATCTCTAATTTCAATGCACAGTGGAGCGAAAAAAAATCTAACAACAAGCATGTATTTCTATGCATACCTGTAAGAGTCCAGCGTGACATGAAACTCTTTCTCTGGTTCAACAACTCCAACATTCAGCAGCCCTCCTACATCAGGAGAGTACTTCAAAATGGCAAAAGGCACCGAGAGATGATTCTTAATCTATAAAAGATGAACAAAAATATAAGACACAAGCAACGTTACTATCAGAACATCATTTAAAATCAGGAGTTGATTTGGTAATTCTGGTCATCAAATGTCTTACTTTACAAATGATAGTTCACTTACCTTCCACGTATGCTTAATTTGCTAATAACATCCAAAAATTAGGGCATATGAATATTTCCCAAGTGAGAACCTATTTATTAGTCCCCACCAATGAACTCTATTGTTAGTGATAATAGTATTTTGGATATAATATCAAAGCAGTAATCTATTTATTAGCTTTACATACATTAATTTACCTGTAGTGGGGACCGCAGTGTGATGACTTTGTTGCCTTCTGAGGCACTGATCTGCAGTAGTACAGATACAGACTCCTGAAGCATGGATTTTCGCACATTATAGAGTCTCCGTCCTGGCTTATCCACAGGAATATTAGAGATCTCACCGTAGCCTGTGGGCACTACAGAGAAGAGTATATTATCACTTTAACCGAAAACATTTACATTTGCCCCAAAACAAACAGCTATCATCAGTTATGCTGTCGTTATGAATAATTATCCAAAATAAATATCTAATAATAAAGATCAAAATTTGACAGTTCACACACAGTTCGTTTTTGTAAATGTCAAAATCATTGATATAGAAATGATTCAGTTGCTAAATTATTCAAAGCATCATTCATTTATCTCAGTATCGGCTTCATCATGATCATCATTACAGTGCATCCAGAGTCTACTCTGTGAACACTTGGTGCAAGGCAGGAATACACCCTGGATGGCACACAGTCCATCACATGGAATCATGCAAACACAAACACACACAAACACTAGTAGAAGCAATTTAGTGTAGCCAAAACATGTTACATGTTTTTACTATTTGGGAGGCAGAAATTCAGCAGAGTTCATGAAACCAAAGTGGTCCAAAATGGCACCTGCTTCTCTCACTACTGGAAGGACTTTTGGCCACCTTTTGCAAGTGATTAAAATATAGGGAAAGAGAAAATAAAGTGCCTTTTTGAGCTGTACCAAGCATTCCTCATTTCTGCCAAGAGAACAAAGTGTGTTACACTGGTGCCGAAATACGGGATCTAAGGAAGACACCAACATGGAATCCTCATCCCTGGCCGACCTCATCACGTCCCTCACAAACCTCCACCAGACCCAGCATCAGGCCATCCTCCAGTTGTGTTATGACAAAGAGCAGTGGGTCAAGGACCTGCTCAATGCCCAGACAGCGGACCGGCAGGTGCTCAAAGGCATGGTTCAGCAGGTTTTCCGGTCTTCCAGCTGTGGCCCCGATGGCCAGCATGGCTCTGCCCTATGTTGCCCTTGCCAAGATGGGACAGCAGGACAACCTGGAAGCATTCCTGGAGCTGTATGAGTGCTCCATGGTGGTGTGGGGCTGGCCCAACAGGCTGCCTGCCTGTTGTCGCTCCAATCTGGCAAAGCCCAACTTTTGATTACCACTTGTGGAAACCTACCGGTTGCCAATATGGTGGACTACACGAAACAAAAACTACTTGAAACGGGCGATTTTGCAAGTCGGCCTCGTCAGCGATTTTGTTTGCTGATGTTTCACAATCTTGGCCACCTGTTCACATTCACCCAGAAGATCCGGGACATCTGCCGGACGTAGAAAATGGAAGGCACGCCCCTTCCTTCTTCCTCTCTCGCTCCCGTACCTCTCCCCCCTTCTCCCCACCCTCTCCCCATACTTGCTCTATGGAGACAGAGGCCAATACCCTCAAGACCAACTCTCTGAACCTGTGCAGTCCCTCCCCTCCATCCTTAATCTCTCTTCTCTCCACCGGGTGAATCCGAAGCTGTAAGTGTGGGACTAAAGCCTGGGCCGTCGTGCTCGCAATGTGAGGAGCCTGGGCATTTCAAGGACCAATGCTACAAGATGGAGGTCTGATTCCTCGACGTGCTGCAGGCAACCCCCAATTGAGCCGGTACATACCGCAATGAGCAGTCGCGTGATGACAGCCTCCAGCACACCTTCAACCAAGTGAGAGTAATCAATGGTCAACAAATTCAGCCTAATGTTGTGCTCTGCAACCCCTTTTTTTCTCCAACCACTATTTTGTAATTATTAAGGATAGGTTATATCAATTGAGGCAGGACAATCACATGCAGGAAGAAATGACCCAGTTGTTGGTTCCAAAGAGCCATTGGGAATTATTATTCCAGGTGGCTCACCATAATCTGATGGGGGGGGGGGGGGGCACTTAAAACACTGGGCCATCTCATGGCCCACTTCTATTGGCCATCATTGTTCGCAGGTGGTGTGCGGCATGTCGCGAATGTCAGCTGGTGAATCCTTTGGCCACCCCAAAATCACACTTTGTTGTGCCTACTCCCATTAATCAAGGTCCCCTTTGAAAGAACTGTTATGGACCTCGTTGGGCCATTAGATTTCATGAGGGCATAGCTTTGTGCTAGTTCTAGTAGACTACACGGTGCCATACCCGGAAGTGGTGGCTCTCTGCAATATCTGCAGGGAACAAAGAGTGTTACACCACACTATTGACCTCACAGTGTTCCATGGTGGGGAACCCATTAGGCTTTCATTGCTATGTCAAGTTCACACTCCACTATTTCGACTGCATGGCTGTTCATCAGTCATATGGAAAAACACATGTCTTAACAGAGACCATCTGACTAGGTGGTGGATGTCACATCCTTGTCTGCTCCTTAGTTAAATGGTAATTGGTCTGCACTTATACAGCACATTTTAACCTTAGTGGTTCTATAAAGCTGCCACAGCAGCCCACTGCTATGGCTGCAGCCAACAAACTCTGCATTCTCAAAGGCACTTGGATCAGACATAGTAGCTCTCTCCCATCTTCCTGGCAAACAGTGTGATGTCTGATGTGCAATAATGCAAGGATGGTTGTGGAAGTTTGCACGTAGTCACTGCCCAATGGGTGGTGCTTTTGGCTGCAAAGCATCCTGTTGACAGCACCTGTCTATCACTGATTCTTTTCAAGTGGTGGGCTGACTTAAGGGCTGACCCACAGCATGGACAAGAGGTGCTTGTTAGGAGTGTTTGTTGGGGCCTTGAGTGCATGGTTTTGTATGCTTGCAACTCTTACAAGGCCTGTGGTCCTTCAGAGGACATCAAAGTATTGATTCAGCCATTGATAACTTACTTGTGTCGGGACTCAGACACAGTCTCACTGTTTAAGTCTAGGCTTAAAACTTATTTGTTCAATCTAGCCTACCTTGACTAGACCTGCTATCATGCTAAATCCCAGTCCTAACAATCTTTTCTCTCCCTCTCTTGAGCTACACATGATCTTATAAAGATACTGGAAGATCCAGGTCCATTCTGCTCTCCTGGACCTGCGTGAGCTGTCTCGGGTGTTCTTCCTCTGGATGGCGCTCTCACCTGCTCCAATTCCAGACTGCTGGGACTATGGCTTCTTCTAAGCCATGCAAATTTCATATAAATCAATAATGAACTCTTTCAGAATGTCTGTTGTTACCCAGATGAGGATGGGTTCCCTTCTGAGTCGGGTTCCTCTCAAGGTTTCTTCCTCTCAAACATCTTAGGGAGTTTTTCCTTGCCACTGTCGCCACTCAGTGGTTTGCTCAGTTGGGATAAATTCACACCTTTAATATCTGTATACCGTGTTTATATTTCTGTAAAGCTGCTTTGAGACAATGTCTATTGTAAAAAGCGCTATACAAATAAAATTGAATTGAAAAAAATTGAACTGGTGTTACCAATATATGGCCAGTCTACTTTGTTCTTTTGGCTTTGTATTTCGAAAGCCTGAACACTCCTGCCAAGGGATTCGTTGGCCACAGGCCCAAAAATCAGCCCAGGGAAAGAGGGCAGACTTGATTGCACACTACCAACAATGTGGACTGTGCCAGCCACACCACACTGCAAATTCAGGTTTCTTGTGGTTTATGGCTGATTAGGTTGATACCAAGGTAGCAGGCACACAGTTTGTGGCTATTCTCCAGGAGTTCCAGGCATAAGAACATAAGTCCATGGCATGGGCCTTAGAAGAACTGTTTCTGAGTGGGGCCACAGAGAAATTGGTAAGACGAGACCCAATGGAGGGACACATACTTCGGCTCTGAAATTCCAACAGTACCAGATAATCGAAAATGTTATGGGTAAACTAGAAATGCTGGCAGCTCCCAGTTTCCATACTGTGGTTTGCTCTGAAATCAAACTGAGAGTTATCAAAAAGGTTTTTGAAAGCTGCGTTCTTTGAGCTGAGCCACTAACAGAAAAAGGATAGTAGATGTAGGTTAGTAAAGCTATTTAGTGTAAAGTTCTCATAACCAATGTTATGGCTACAGTGGTGTGAAAAAGTGTTTGCCCCCTTCCTCATTTCCTGTTCCTTTGCATGTTTGTCACACTTAAGTGTTTCGGAACATCAAACCAATTTAAACAATAGTCAAGGAC